>VZRW01004572.1:26396-77002 GCA_013398125.1 Aegotheles bennettii | reverse complement strand
ATTCTGTGATTCTGTGACATAATTGGGGATTGTTTTATGAGTACCTAAAGGAGATTAAATGAAAATACTGAAGTCAGTTTAACAACAATCAATTCCAAAGAAGTCAGCAGTTCTGTTAGAATACTAAAATAAAATGCTTCGGCTTCTTCCTAATAAAACCAGCCAAAAAGCTTCAAATTTTCTCTTCGATTTTTCACTCCTGTATCATTCACTTCACCCTCTCCCTTTTATCTGTATCAAACTATTAGTCTGCTCAAAATTATTTTTTTCTTCTGCAAATGTACCATTTCCAAGTTGAATTGAAATCTCATTTCAAACTACAAGCTTCCAGAAAAGTCAAGTATTCAAGACATCACTTCTGAACTAAAAGCAATCTGACATCCATAACAATACATACTACTCCTAAAAGACAATCAGACTAAAAAGTGGTCATCCATAAAGTGTGGGAAGGACCACAGTTCTGCCCCATGGTACAGAGACAAGGGTGGCCTTTCCCGGGACACAGGAGGACGATATTAATCAGCCCACCATCATGTGCAGCAAGGTTTCCTATTTTCAACATTTTGGAAGCACCAAGAAGGACCTGGATGCCACCTGGTGCTCTTCTACTCAAGCTATATAGAAACCAAATGCAAATTTTCCCTGTCTTTTACATGCTCAGCACATCGTGCATCAGGCTGGCTTATCACCAATCCAGCTGCATGCCTTGGGAAGATCCAGGGACGTACAACCAAAGCCTCCTGCACACTCATAAGCATGCTGGGTGCTGAGCAGACAGTTGCAGTTCTTCTGCTTGCAGTTTCTAGCAGTGGTTATCATGGCATTAATACACGTCAGAAAAAATCATCTAGAATAAGCAAAGATTGGCAAACTAAGTTAGAATCCATGGAACTTGGCCGTGGGAAGGGGGCAGCAATCCCCAGATGCATCAACCAAGCTCCAAAATTGCTATCAGACCCTTCCATGAAGCAGCATCAAGGGCAGAGTTCTGTGCCTTATGAAGGGAGTCTTCTGTGGAATTACCTTAGTTAGAGAGCAATTTATTTACAGATAGAGGCATAAACCCTTCCTCTAAACATGAAAATATTTCACTGGAAATGAGGAGACTGTAGAAGAGGAATTGTCACTTTGAAATTCGCTTTATTTAAAGGTAAAGTCATTTAGTTTGAAGCATTGACCAGAGTTCATATTCTCCAGAACAGCCTTCATTTCATCCTATTACTTTCCCTCACTAAATGTCCCCCTTTTCCAAATCTTTAATTGTATCTACAAACTCTATTTCAGCTATACACCTCGCTTTGAGGAGTCCAGATTCACGATGAGCCTTCAGAGAACCACAGGTTTGGAGGGGACCCAAGCTCCTTCCAAACTACAAGGGCTGGAAGCCAGTCAGATGAAACAATGACTACAAATATCCGTGTTCCTACAGTTCCTCAAGTTCACATCATGACATTATTTTGCATTACAGAAATCACAATGTAAATCCAGTGAAAGCAGATTCTATCAACTTTTGCTGTCAACCCCCCGTCCCAGAAAACCCAGATCAGCTTAGGGCAGAAAACATTTATTTGATCTGAATGCAGAAACTCCCAAATTGAGACAGCTGAATGGGCCATTGATTCCTGTACCAGACAGTCTGGGTGACATCATCTCAGTCTGGCTTACCTCTACACTACCTTTTTGGGAAGTGTCACAAATGGTTTCACCTGATTCAGAGTGGGAAGATTTTTAATACTTTCACTGATGTGGACATAAAAATATTCTTGTTGATGCCAGTTTCCCACAGCAACTGTAGCCAAGATTACAAAGCATTTACTGTCCCCCCCTCCCCCATTGTCCAACAGCTGAATATAAAGAATGAGTTTACTATGTGTGAGAGAGCACAACAAACACACAAGCTCACTCCTTCCGAAACGTGCCATCAGGCACCAAAATACTGTTGACTGTTTTACTGCAGGGTCTTTGAGAAGTCACTAAAATAACCAACAGACAAGTGCTCTCTAATGTTGATGAAAGTAAACCATCCTCCAATTGATGGATGCAGAGATTAAGGGGGTTCTAAGCTTGTGTGTGCAGCAGCCATCACGGATGGAACCTAGAGACAATTCCCTTGCTTCCAAGCCGCCATGGAGCTTAAGAGAAATAATTACTTCTCAAGGACAAAATGCACCATTATTTCCTTAAGTTATTCCTAAATAACTTGGAGTGCTCATTACTGAGCCAAGATATTTGAAATAACCTAGTTAACCCCATCTCCGTGATTAGAAGAGCTTTGGATAAGCTCCAGGTCTGACCATGACTTCACTTCACCTCCTAGATAATGTGAGATTCACTCATGCAAATCTTACTTATCTCTCATACCTCCTTGCTGAGCAATTTTGTACCTTGCTGCCAAAACAGAAGCAGAAATGAAGGTGCTTGGTCAGAACTTTGCTCATGCAGAGGCCCAGGCTCTCTTCCAAGCAGGATTTTCTTTATGATTCTCTTGTTTTGCAAGGGCTGAGTATAAGGTAGTTTTGAAGAAAAGATCCAGAAAACACTATGTTTTAAGCAGCAGTTGAGTCAAAAACAATCATGCTGGCAACAATCAAACACCTTTTGGCAAGTTATTTCCTCTGCTTGAGTGCAGTGGCTTCCTACACACTATTTCTGCAACACCAACAGGAATGGATCTCTCTCTTCAGTTCAAAACAAGTCCTTATACATGTTTAAATGAACTGAAAAACACCACAGCTGCCACAACGTAAGAGCTGAAGTGTCCAGACACTCTAATTAATATTATGTGCTACTTGCTTTACAAGATAACCTCCAAGTCACAGCTCCAGCAGCACTCCTGGTGACTCCAGGTGCTCCGCACACCCAGTTAGAGAGCTTAGGGACCTACATGCAGGTAAGGAGACGGCAAGACTGATTCCAAACCCAACCTCAGACTGGAAGGGTATGGCCACCTGGCAACCAGCCAACCACTTCTAGCAGACTGGAGAGGTAGGAAAAATTTTTCCTTCTGGAGTCAATTATACTGCTCTCTAAAGCAAAACCTACCATAAATTAACTCACAAAATATCTACCTCTCCTACAAACCAGGGAAGTGGAGAGTCTCCTGAACGGTTCATCAAGGTCCCACTGCTATGAGTTTGGAAACACCTGAAAGGAAACAGAATGACTACCACAATCATTTCTCTCCAGCCCTCTCCTTCCAGGGAGCAAGGAACCAACATCCTAAAGGCCACAGGTGAGTTTCTTAGAGACTTAATCTTGGTTTATGCACAGGTTAAAGAGGCAAAGGACAAAACTGTTCACAGAAGGAGTTTTTCTTACAACAAAGAGTTCCCTCCCACGCAAAGAAGGGTGAATTCAGTATCAAGCCCCTGTGTCATCCTAAACTACAGCCTAAACTACATCTTGGCTGTCAAGCTCTATACCATCTCTAATTTTCAAGTGCAATTTTCCAATGTCTACATGCTGATGTTCCCAGTAATCAGGAATTTTCTAAGAACTAGCTGTGCACCCTTTCCTTCTTTTCTCCCTTTCCACATGTTCCTCCTCCTCTACCCTGTCACCAACAGCATGTTTTGCTTTTGTTTGCTTCTTCCTAACCAATGTAATTGAGATCATTAATTTGGGACAGAGAAATCATTAGCAAAAGTAATTTAAAGGATGAACTGAAGGTTTTGCATGTTGTTTTGGTTTTTTGTTGGTTTTTTTTTAACTAATTGCATCACTTCCTACAGCATGCAGGGAGACGAAGAGCAAAACACCCATACTCCAAGTACTTACACAGCAGAACCTTTAACAGACACAGGTGTACATCCCACACTTATTCCACACAGCTCTTAATCCTCTACCAAACTTCCAAGAATCAGATGGAACACTGAAATATTTAGCAAGAAAGGCAACAAGCACCAGTTGCACCAAGTCCCGGTGTAGTATGAAGTCCCTTCAGAGGTAGAACCATTACAAGAGTCGGCAATGGAAGCCACACCGTCTTATAGCAGGATGCATTTAGCAACCATGCGATGACGCCATCCTCAAGGGCACAAGTCACAGGTGCTCTTGCCGCTAGATGACGCACGGCATTTCTGTGGAGCTGGAGTGACACCCCCCGGCCATCTATGGTATTGCTCCTTACCACAGCCAAAGTTTATTTACTTCCATAGCCTGGAAATGAGGCCACCATCACACGGAAAGTGTGTTGGAGTTTGTCCAGGAGCTCCTTATTCATCCCATGCAGGCCTCCTAGCATTTTCGCTTGACTTCCAGCTGAAGTCCAGGGTAGTGAGCTTGCTGTGCACCCTCCTTGCTGCCCTAAGGATCTTGAACTCCATCATCTCATGATCACTGCAATCAAGTTGCCCTTGAACTTCACATTCCCCATCAGACCCTCTTTGTTGGTGAGAACAAGGTCCAGCATAGCACCTCTCCTTGTTGGTTCCTCTATCACTTGAAGAAAGTTATCATCAACACAATACTATTTAGGCAAATAAAACCAGAAGTAAGCCTCAGCGTTTCCACCCCATTGATTTGTTGACTGCTTAACCGTGGAGGCCTGCCCTGGACACAGCCTGGACTCTTTATACAAACCCTCATCCAACCCCTGCTGCTCTGAAAGAGCAGCTGGTCTGTCTTCATTGTTCCAAAACTACCAGGTTTAGGGCTGCAAGGGAGGACCTGCTCCATTTCCAGCCTCTTTCTCCAGAAATGCTGCATCTTTGTAAGTTGACGACAAAAACATCTCAGTAATCAGCAGGCTGAGACCTTGGCTTGGCAGATAAATGGTTGTAGGGATTAGAAAGCGCACAGAACTGTCAGTTACCAGCTCTAAGGCAAGGGAATTTTTTTAACAACCAGCCCAGTTGCTTGCAGCTGCCATAATTAAACAGTTTCACACAGAACAGCTGCTTGAAGGTGATGCAGGCAGGGGGTTCAAGGGACAGTGTGACCTGGCTGTTGTAACACCAGAGTAGGAGACCAGAACTCGTATCCCTGACACCAGCTTGTGGTCTGATACTGAAACAGATTCACAAAAAATGTTCTTGAAACACCTCTCCTCTTCCTGCTGCCAGGTTCTCCCACAACTCCACTCCTGGAACAGGCTGCTGGTGCACACAGGATGGACACAGGCAATGTGCACCTTACAGGCACCTTATGGACAGTGTGACAGGGGGACGTGGGGAGATGGGACAGGGACAGGGTGACAGAGGAACAACAAGGCACCCTATAGTACCTTGTGTCCCCTGTCCCCATGTGGCAGACAAAGGGAGCACCCAGGTGTTGGGTGGCCGCCAGGTCTCCTCAGCTCCAGGGCTGGCACTGGTTGCCAGCTCCACATCGCTCCCACAGTCCCACTGGGTCTGCATGGCCCATAGTCTGGAAGTGGTGGTCAGGCTTACCCATTTGCAGAGCCCCAGACATCATCTGGTGAGACACGGAGTCCGTGGGAGATCACTTGCTGGAGCATCAGGGTGACATGTGCCCAGCTCCAGCGGCACTTGGAGCCGGGCCCCAATAGGCATGCAGGAAGGAAGGGGCATCCTCTTAAAGCTTTAGGTGGCTAGGTGAGCCTAGAGCCCCACTGTTGATGGGTCTTTGAAAGGAGTGCCAGGACAGGGTGAAAGGTTTTACTTTGTGGATGGGGTCTAGCTAGAAGATGAAACACGCAGGCACCTGCAGCACGGTGTGGAAAGTGCAGAGCTCCCGTGGTAGCACAACTGGGAGAATGCTGCTAGTTAACCACCAAACCCAGCAACAGCATTCAGTCCTGGCTCCCAGAGTGTGGGAGAAATAGCTTCACATTTTCTTTATTGCAGCAGGGCTCTTTGTATTGGCAGAATACACAGAGAAGGTGTACATTACTTGGCTAGGAAGGCACAGCGGTGCAGACTTTGTGGGACTGTGATAGGCCAGGAAAGCACAGCTAGGAAACACAGCAAGAGCATTCAGTCATAGCCCCTTCTCTGTGGGAGCTGTGGCTTCACATTCCCTGTATTGGAGTAAGGCTCTGCCTGTAAGGCAAAACAAAAGCGATGGTGTACATTTAATGACTAGCGAAGGGCTCCTGCCTTTGTGCAGCTCTGAAGGCTCAGCTAAGGGAGCACTTAATCCAGCAGAAGCATTGAGTGTCAGCATGTTCCTTGTGAGAGAAGCACCTGAATGTTTTGACTTTGTGGAGGGGCTCTATCTAAAAGCTGAAATATGTCAGGCAACCGCAACCTGGCTAGGAAAGCCTTTCTCCCTCAAAGAAGAAAGTTTAGTGGTGTGTTAAATTGCTAAGAAAGCACAGAACACTGTTGTTGGTGGGGCTGTGAAATTGCTGACATGGGAAGGTGAGGCACAGCAACAGCTCTCAGTGCTGACACTTACTGTGTGGGACCTCTCACTGGACGTTTTCAATTTTGGAGCTGACATCTACCTCGACTAAGAAAAAACCCACGTTTTTTTCTAAGTCAAGGTAGGTGCCAGCTCCAAAATTGAAAAAGTTCCACAAAGTCAAAACATTCAGGCGCTTCTCTCACAAGGAATGTGCTGGCACTCAATGCTTCTGCCGGATTAAGTGCTCCCTTAGCTGAGCCTTCAGAGCTGCACAAAGGCAGGAGCCCTTCGCTTTCCTAGTCATTAAATGTACACCATTGTTTTTGTTTTGCCTTATCCACAGAACTTTGCTCCAATTCAGAAAATGTGAAGCCACTGCTCCCACAGAGAAGGGGCTAGGACTGGAATGCTCTTGCTGGGTTTCATGGTCCCTTTTCAGTGTTCTCACTGTCACACTTACACAGGAGCTCTGCACCTCACTAGCCTTCATGCCTTCACTTGTGTGTTCCAGCTTTTATATAGACCGCTTCTGTAAAGTCTCCTAGTCGAACTTATACTGAGCTCCATGCTCAGAGAGCCACCAGAAGTTAAGATTTCTGCCCTGGTGATTACAGCTGGTAAGACAACAGATTTTGACTGATCCTACACAAAGGGACAGACAATGGGTTTGGGATAAGGAGTAAATGTGGGGGAAATCCTTCAGTGGAAACTAAGGGAGAAGAAAAGTCAAGAACCAGCTTAATAAAAAGGAGTAAATCCTGCTCAAGCAGGATACCATTTCATTGCCAGAAGTAAGACCACTGTGCCAAAGGGTAAGAAAGATTAATTGACCAAAGAAATGGGACCACATTCAGGACAAACTGAGGGAAGATGTTCTTAGGAAATCATCATTTTCCACTGATGTGAGGCTCTCTGTGTCTTATGAAGAAAACGTGCAAATCTGAGAAATTATTTTGCCTACCTTTTATAAAGTCCCATAATCTCTGAGGAAGGTAATAGAAAAAGTGAACATCTCACTGTTAAGGCATCAATGGTAGGAACATATCTAAGCTACAGGGAAGTCTCGCACTGACTCCAGGAGCTCACTGCATCTCTAGCCCACCTGATGGGGTCAAAAGTCTGAGCCTGAAAGTGCACCTCAAGTAACCTACTTATGAAAAATGTCTAGTGACAATGGAGAGCCAAGCATAACAAGGGGCTTGCAGATCTATCTCTCCCCTCTTCTCTTTTTTTTCCAGTTTAGGTCTGAGAAATCTGACAGAGGTGGTCATATACCTCGGTAGCACACAGAGAATGAGTCATAAATCCAAGAGAAATTTTTTCCCCTATGGAAAATAAATGTAAATCAAGACTCAGATAGCTCTTACCTGATGTGTTGGTAAACAACTTTTTCTGTGGTTCCTCCACCACAGGGGTTTCTTTAATCCTGAAAGAAGGAATCTCACCAGCCACTGTTGAGGGTGGCAGATCTAGGCTTTTAACAGCCCTGGCCATATTATCATTGTTTGATTCAGGCTCATGGTCTCTCCTTTTTGATCTTGTGAGATGAAATGGACACTGCTGAAGAGAAGAGCAGGCCCTGTTCCCTTTCGGCCTGACAGCCTGTCCCGGTTTTGCTGGGACAGAATTCTAAAACCATTTTTCTGTTCAGAGAAGCTGTAGTTTTAAGAAACTGCAGAGTCCAGCTCTGTGAGAACAAGAGATGAGATGCTCTGGTGTGTGGTTTCTGTAGTGACCAAGGTCGAGGCCTGTTCTGTGCCATGCAGGTGCAGTGGGCCAGGAGGGGCAAAGCCCAGGGCAGCTGACCCAAGCTGGCCAACCACAGTATTCCTTACCATAAATGTCACCCTCACTATAAATAGAGAAGTTGAGAAGTTGCAGGGGGGTTTCTACCATGGCTGCCTTCCTGAGAGCGTCCTGCCCGACTTGCGGGTCGTCCCACGCCTGCGGCTGCTCAGTTTGCTGAGATGGCCGCTGGAGCTGTGTGCCCGCAGTGCTGGCACTCAGCCCTCACTGTGAGAAGCACTCTGCTAGCAATTGCTACCTGAAGCTGAGTATAACTTTGTCTCTTGTATTAGCATTGGCAGTAATATTAAGTCATTATTATTACTCTATTAAATCTGTTTTCATTTCAACCCACGGGTCTCCTTCCCTTTCCCGGTTCCCCCTCCCCGGTGCGGTCAGGTGATAGAGCAACCGTGTAGCCCACGACACAGCCCCAGTACTGGAATCACTGCTGCTCGTGCTGCAGGAGAGACCTTGTCTTGAGATCGTTTGAGTATCTTGTTTCCTTAGGGGTGACCTGCTGTACCTTTTTAACAGTCATTTTTTCAGTTCCACTGGGCTCATCACTAGCATAATTACCATCAGAGAGATCCAAATGTCCATTGCTATGATCTAGTCCTTGAGGCCCATGCTGGGAGGAGTACTGAGCATAGTGAGATTTGGGACCATCATCACTGTTGCAGGATAAGCAGCTTGACTCACAGGACAAAGATGCACCATGCCACATCAAGGCATCTGTCCCCCTCTGTTGTAACTTGTGCTGCAAGGCTGAGGATAAACTTCCCTTCTCCACAGCCTCAGGTGAGCTATGTGTAATTTGTAGTATCTTATCATTGGCCATCTTTAACCCAGTGTGGATTTGTCTTGTTTTCTGAGCTCTGGCTCCCCAAAACAAGTTCCTGTGGGCATACCTGAACCCACTTCTGGCCCTGTATGGCTGCTGGGCCTGCCCTCCACTCTGTCTCCTTGATGTGATCTGTTTCTAAATCCTGAAGTGGAGAATGCTTTTGCAGGACTTCCAAGGGGTTTTTTGCTCCCTCTGCAAGATGACCCTTCAGAGGCTGATCCACCCTAACTAGGTTCTTTTGCAGACTACCCTCCACAGGTCTTCCATCAGTTCTGCCTGCTTGCCTTACAGAATCCATATGATGAGTTTCTTTCCTCACCTACTTGTAGGTTTATTTATGTTACTGTTTCTGGACACGGTTGCAGGATTTCTAGTCACCTTCTCTGTGGTGAATCAACAGAATTTTCCTTTGCATCTTCATCTCTCCCAGACACTTCTTTTTCTTCTGCACTTTGCCCAACTACTTTTGCTTCACAGTCAATCTGAACTTTTATCTCCAACTCAGCTAAAGCACAGTCTGCTTTTGTTTCATGTGTACATGGAGCATGTATGGAGCATGTTTCATGTGTGCATGGAGCCACTGTCCTGAGGATTTAACTGAGAAAATTCCCTTGATAGCAGCATGCCTGCATCCACTTGGCCAGGCTGGGAGAAATGACCCCGGATGTCCAAAACAGCTCTTCTGGAATGCTTGCTATCTTCTTTTAAAGGCTTCTGTTTATTTATTATATTTTTTTGAGCCTTACCATAATTCCTTTTCATTTCAGAAAAGCCTTCCCAGGTGTTACTTTTGTCTTGCTCTGAAGAAAAACACCAAAATTCCTGACAATCATGGTCTAAGGATCATTCTCTAGAAAGGAAGATACTTATGGTAAATTGAGACAGAAAAAGTCTTAAAGATACTGTCTAAAGGTAAATGAGTGCACAAGTAACAGCCTTGAGTCTACAGGGAAGGTACAAGAAATTTTAGAAGCAGTCTTGTAGAGGCTATGACCTAGAAAGTATGTGGGAAGAGAAGAACCCAGTGGGAAATGTGGGGAAATATAACTGTGACTGAGTAATAAATGGTTTTTTTACTTTTGGGAAAAATCTTCCAATATCAAGTGAAATAACAGTAGAAAAAATATGCTGACATGCAATGAGCCAAAACAGAGCCTACACCATACCCAGGTCCATGAGAACTTGTTAAAAACAAAGTGAATGCACCAATGGCATAGTACCTGCTGCTCCTTCTGCTCCTTTGCTATGAGTCGATTGTCTACTTTAAGTTGTTCTTCAACACATTCTTCAGAAGACTTCTGTCTAGTACCAATTGCTGATGTGATTGGCCTAGGCAAGGAACAGGAAGGCACTTTTTTGTAAAGTTCTACAATTAATTTTCTTTCAATAGTTGTCATGGAGCTGATATTGAGTTTAGAATGGAAATGCTCTCTCCAATTTTTTTTTAAATGTGAAGCATGTTAGTAAAAATCTCACTATTATGTGGCACCTAAGTCTCACTTTAGAAAACCCTGTCTAGACCAAACATTAATTATACTTTTAGCAAGTAACATTTTTTGGCTGGTATCAGTCTCTCCTTAAAAATAGAAAATAGTCAAAAGGAAAAATATTTCCAGCATTTTCTCCAGGCTAAAGCTGGCTACAGTCACAAAGAAATCACTCTTTTTCTGACAGAGTGGTTTGAATTAGCTGGTGAAGAGTGACAGAGGAGAAAAATAATGTTGTAATGTTGTGGAGGAATAAATTGAACGCTGACTCAAAAATGAAGCATAATACAGCAAACATGAACATATCTTATTTCATTGGAAATATGCTTAGAGCCTTAGTTTAGGCACTTACAATAATTTCTACTGACTGAGAAAACTAATGACAGATCAATGCACAGATGCAGGCAGGGGATGACTTAGGCTGCTCAGGTTCCTGCCACATGGGTTAGGTGAAGCTGCCTTCCCAGCAGGTTATCTGAGGAGTAGCAGCAATCCAAGGATCATGTGGCCTTCCTATGCCCTTACAGATACTCCTTGACTGATGTTATGCAAAAGCAGCCCTGATAAAACCTGGCCAACACTGTCAGAAGTCTACGTGATTGCGCTAAATTTTTCTTTTGCCATGCGGTCACACACTGAAGAGAATGTGCTACTACTGTGAACAGGATGAAAAGAAGGGGGCTCATCTTTTTCTGCTTGCTGAGCAGATGGTGTTTTCTGGCAATGTCACTGGTAAAATGAAGCTGTTTAAGGAGTTGTATCATGCTGTGAGGAACACGCTGTGCTATTAAAGGTAAGAGTCTGTTAAAAGAAGCATGGTGTGTTGATTTTCTTCCTCTTCTTTTTCTACATAAAAGCTGTTACTTTCATATAGAGGTACAGAAAAAAGGGTATTTCAGCTTTTCTGTAATGCTCACCCCTATACTATAATTTTCTGCAGTTCCATTCAAATCCATAGTTTAATAGAAGCCTGTATGGGAGGTCTGTTATTAAACACAAGGGACTCCTCCACTTAGTTCTGGAATTTTAGTGTACAAAATTGGAAAAAACATTTTCCAGGGTTTACAGCTTGTGCATAATGTGTGTAAAGAAATGAATGTTTTAGCTCCCAGCTACTGAAAACAACCATCAAACCTTCTCTTTCTTTAAGGAACTTATCACATTTCACTGCTGAAGCAGCAGCATCAACACACAGGGGTGCTGCAATGTCAGGAGGGATTGTAAAGTGCAATGATTTTCTGCTGTTCTGTCACCAACCTTTGTAGCTGCTCCATATGCTGCCTCATCACCTGGTCCTGCTGCCCTAGAGTCTGAAAATAGTATGAAACTGTAGTATCAAACTACATTCCTCAATGTTTCTGGTACCTACAGTAGTAAGAAAAGAAACCCAGAGGTGAGGTGGGCTTAGGGCAAGAGGCAAATGATGCAGCCTTGTTAGTACAGGTGCTTCTGATTTTTATATCATATAAAAAAGGCTAAAATTATTATAGACTTCCAGTAGAGAAAGAGTTAAGAACTGCCAGCATAGAGACATCCTATATAATAAATTCAACTGTATTGAATAAGTTTCTTTAAAATGTGCAACTAAGGCACTGTATTTACTATCTTATAAGAAGAACAAGGAACACTAAGTGGAAGACATACTGTGGAGTTGTTCCTGTCCATCTCTTCATCAAAACTGAGAAGAGAAAAACTCAGAAATGGAAAAAAGCTAAGAAAGAAGATGGAGGATGAGAAGAGGACTGGTAGACGTACAGAAATAAGAACATGAACATGCCTCACAACCATTACACACATGAGGACATGGAGTCAGAACATGCAATATTTTTTACCAGAGAGGAGACAGCAATAAGTATCCAACAAGATGAACAAGAGAGGAATTGATTAATTCTCTCTTGAGAAAAGTGCTTTATTTCATAGATGCATTAGAGAAACATAATAAAACACAGGGTTATCACGAACATCCCAGTGCTTGCCAGTAAAGATTCCTACCTATAAACAGACACAAAATTTGCTGTCCCTTTTTTCCTGAAGAGGCTGTGCAACTACCAGAAATATGCAATACACAGTTATAAATTCTGTCATTATTTAAAGAAAACTAACCTGTTCCAGGTTTTCGTTGGTGGGAGCACAGCGGTTTATCCCAGGTTCTGCCCAGAGAGGTTGTGGAGTCTCCTTCGCTGGAGACATTTTAAAACCCGCCTGGATGCGTTCCTGTGTGATGTATTCTAGGTGACCCTGCTCTGGCAGGGGGGTTAGACTAGATGATCTCTCGAGGTCCCTTCCAACCCCTAGGATTCTGTGATTCTGTGATTCTGAGGCAGAGAGCAGAGGAGGAGCGGACATATCCAAGATGTCACTTGCATCATGAATTCCAGCCTGGGTTACACTAGAAGCCAACTTTTGAGGAAAAAAATCAGAGCTGGCCAAATAACATAATTGCCTTGCATGATGAAAAACTTGGTCATGGCCCAAGGTATCTGCTAAGGCATCACTGTTGCCCATTAGTTCATGGCTTCTGGGCTGTATAAACGTGGACACGGCTTGCCAGAGGTCTCATTCATGTTGTCAACATGACCTGGGGATAAAGAAGACATCACCTTCTCAATTAATATTTTGGAAGATGGTACCAGAATATTTGGAAGATGCCAGATCACTGACAGTCTGCTGTGACATCCAGTCTTCCTCCTTAAAACCACCTTCTTCCATACCCTGCTTTCTGAAATCCATGTTAGGGATGTGCAGTAGAAAAACACTGTGAACAAAGGTGTCATACTAACATATAGTAAATACTATGGTTTGTATTCTCCTTTTGGTTTTTCTCATCCAAAATTTTATTTCTTTTAGCCCAGGATGGATGTAGAGTATCTGCTGACTTCAGAAACTGGAAAACATACACACACATATATTTTAGTATATTCTTACATATATATAGAATTATAATGAAATACACACACACACAAATATAAAATACTGTTAGGATATATGCAATACAAAACACACATAAAATCAGAATATTTTTATCAGCTAAAATGGCTTAGATATACTGCCTGCTTCCTCGCTATTAAGTCCTAAAGTCTCAGACAAATGGGAACAGATATGAGATTCCAGTACAATAAAACCCAAGAACTATTCACCACTAGGTGCATTTGCCAAAGTGTCCCGACCTTGACTTTCACCTAAATCTTCAGCCTTTAAATTCAGAGAAAGTTCTTAATGTCCAAAGATGACTGAAGAAAGCAGGGAATGGAGATAACAGGAGGAAACATGAATAAACAAGCAACGTGAAAAAAAACCCCACAAACAACAACATCACTAGAATCACGAGAACACCACTGCTGTTTAAGTAGTTCAAAACAATGTTTATTTCAAAAAGATAGGGTAACACTGCTACAGCTTGAATCCATTCTCCCTGAGACCAGTAAATCTGAGACAGCTACACAACACAAACATTCTGTTTCCCCTCTTTCGGCACTGGGCTTCAGTCCGTCCAAGACAGGGGCCAGGCATTTGCTACTTACTTTGAAAGATTAGGGGGAGGGTGGGTGTATATTTCAGCAGCTGAAGCTTGTGAGCTCCCTCGTCTTGTCTGCTACAGGAGGATTCAAAGGCAGTTTATTTGCACTTCGAGAAATGTGGAGTTTCCAAGAGCTTCATTCATTTACAAGAAAATTATTTAATGCCTTCTTCCTAGTTTAATGTTAAGTGGTTTGCGTTAAGATGTACATGCACCCTACCAGGTTTGATAACTGCTTTGACAGATCCATCGTGTAGCTAGGAAACATTATGCCATTTGCAGACTTAAACTCCCTTTAGAGTAACCTACAGTTCCACTGGAAACATTTTAGAAATATACAAATCTAAAACAACAGAAGTTCAGGCTGTCTGGGCAGACTGTAGAGTTCTAAAATAAGAACCCTACAGTCTGGATCTTCAACATGAGTGAAAAAATAAAAGGAAGCAGGTGTAGTGAAGACAAAGGGGTGCACAAAGACAGATCAGAAAGGATAGGCTAAGAAATCACATTTAAAGACAAGACTAGAGCTCATGACCCTGTATTGTAATTCCTTCCAAAACCTAAGAGGTAACATCAAATTCCTGAGTCTCTCTGTTCCTCTGCTGTCAACAGCAGTACTGGTTGTATCCTGATATTGCACACAATATGATAATTTGTCTCTCTTACAGATCCTCGCTTCAGATTGAAATCAAGTGGAGCTAAAAGTTTCAAATTGCCAGGGATTTTTCTGAGTAGAACACTATAACAATGCAAGTTGGTTGAGGTTTTTTTGTTTGACTTTTTTTTAGGAAACAACATACCCACAAAAATCACTTAGCTATTCACAAAATACTAAGTTCAAGTCCTGAGCAGTTAGCAGCTGCCAGCATGAAGGTTACTCTCAGTAGCAAGCGGCAATACAAAAGCTATTGGTGGTCTATCCCACTGACATCACATTTTGTACCAGGTCCACGGAGACTCCATGTTCTGGTCAGGCTTTCTCCAAAATACAAATGAAGGAAACATAATCTGAAGATTAAGAATGGTGGGATCTGGAGAGAGGTGACACTTGCCAAGAGTCCGTCTAAACACATACATCACTTTAGGCACCACACCCACTGTACAGAAGGTAAAGAATTACAAAGAACTGGATTTTGTGAGGAAACCTCCCTGAAATCATCAACAAGGAAAAGATGTTCAAATCTTAGCACCAACAAGGAGCTCTCTGAGTGACTAATTTGACAGTGTTTTATCCCACTAAAAATAAAAAGAAAGTCCAATAACTTCCTTCATAGTCAATTTTCTTCATCAGCCTAATATATTTTGATTTCAGAAGGGGGGGAGGGGAGGGGGAGGTATATTCTTAATGTATGAGGTTTCATAGGTAAGAAAGCATTTTTTTTTATAAAAGTTAACACTGCCTAGGCTGGTAGCTGACTTAAGTTTGGATAAGAAACTGAACACTGAAACTTATTCTATCATGAACCTTTTCAATGTTTGCTTTCTCATTGTTGTGGGTTGTCAGGGAATTAGTGAGTAAACAGAAGCTCTCACCCACAGTCCTGGTCCCTGCGGTCCTTCCTGGACTGCACCACTTAGTCAAAGCCACATGTAGCTTCTCCTTCTCCAGGCAACAAAGTAGTTCCCCAGGAAATATGGCAAAAGCAGTCAAAACTACTCCTTGTGAGGTAGAATTACCTTTGCACAGAGCACCTTGGCAGCCAGCAGGAGCAAACTGGGGAGTGCAGTGCAGGCTGACAATTGTCTTGTTAAGTATTTGTGGAGATTCTCTGTTTCAGCAGATTTTTTAATTCAAATACCATTACAAAGACCAACTTGTTTTATCCCAGGTAGTCTTCTAATAAATATGAGACAAAATAAATATGTAAAATACTTTCACAGAGCCTTCCACCCATGTAATTTTAAAGCACCTGATTTGTTAAATGCATACATGACCTGATCTTTTAACAATATTCCTCACAAATTCACCTAAAAACAAGTAGAAATCTAACTGAAGCCCCAACAGTTTTAATAAGGTGCCCAAAAATAGACTTGCAGCCCTGTGAGAGCTCTCAGTGACAGGGCCACCCCAGGAAAGAATCCCATGGCACTGCCTGAAAGACTTTCAAGAGAATTTCTGGAGAAAAACTGGAGCAGTTCCCCAAGTGTCTCCCTTCTGGAGACAGCAATGAGAAGCTATTATTTACAAATTTTCCTTTTGTTTTTTTAAAATCGTATTATTAAGAGTGGAGCAACAGCCATAAACTTTATCCATATGGATAAACAGAACAAGGAGACATATATCAGTGGTGATAATTTTATTTTAAGCAGCATATACTATAAAATATTCAGCAAGCATTGAAGTGATGGATTTAGCCTGCACTCACTGCATTCTCCAAAATCCAGTGCATCTTTTTATTATTCTATATCTGCACTACTCTGGTACATAATGATCCCAGGCATGGATCTTGACCCTTCTCTGCAGGGAAGAGTACAACCCCATAACAAAAGAATGCTTTATTTTACAATCTGCTTAAGCAAATAAATACGCAGTTGCTTCAGAGTTTATATTGGGCTTCTGTAAAGATGAACATGCGATATAAAATACAATAACACAAAAAGGATGAAGTTTCTCCATTAATTCCCATTAAATTCTTTATGTTTTGGGACATGTCTAAACTGACACAATGGAAAATTCATCAACACAAAAAAAACCCAAAACAACTCTGGAGTTTTTTATTTCAAAAATATTGAATGATTTAAAAAAATACTTAGCTAGCCAAGGAATTTTATTGGACAGAACTATCAGTAATACTAGAGCAAGATCTAAATCTTCACACCTCAGGATGATTCAAGAGAAAAGCAAGATTGGTATCAAGTTAAACAAAATGGAGTTTCCAGGTAGTTTCTAGTGATATTTAGTTTTTAAATGCATTACCAAGAGCTTTTTCCTCTAAATATTACAGAGAGTACAACTTAATATCATACTGAACATACTTTATTATCCCTTCTGGTTATTATGTACAGAACACCAATATCTACCCATAAAAGAATCACCCCTGAAAAGGGCTGGTTTACTTAATTTAATTATAATCCTCAAGTTTTTTGTTGTAAGAGATGTACTGGAAAGTAAATTTAGAAGATCCATTTAATGAGCCTGTTTTTTAAGTTATTAGTGGGGTTGTGATATGTTTACATTTGCTTATGTTTTATTATACTTTGAAATATATTCTTCTTGTGCAATGTACAAATGTTTGTTTATTTAACAGGCAAACACAAATTTATTTAAAGTGAGAAACATAGCTATTTATTTATTTACTTACAGTAAGTTGTTACTTGTTCTATATGACCACAATGGTTGATACATTTGAAAACTTGTATTTGACAACTGATAAAACTCATTACTGTGATCACTGACACCAAACAGTGGCAAATTATTTCTAACCTACAGCCAGTTCTGCACATGTCTCAATATTTCCTATCAGAGCATCATTCATGTCACTGAATTCAAGAGGAGCAGCATTGAAACTTTTCCCATGAGGTGGAGCAATGCTGCTCCTCACCCCCAGCTTGGCTGAATCCCAGCCTGCTACCTTTGCCATGGCAATATTTTTCTATGAAGTCTGCATACCTTAACACTGGCATTTCTAGCATTTCCCCTTCTTCACCAAGTGGATGCTTGGTCTCCTCCTGGCAAGATGCTGCCAGCTGCCTCACTAGTAGGCTGGAGCCTTTAAAAGCAGTCAAAATGTGAAGAGTCCTTTTCTCTCTTTTTTTTCTTTTTCTCTCAGGTGCTGGCAGCACAGGCAGCCAGCTGTCCCAAACAGCCTGCAGTGCACCATGGAAGCATGTAGCAGTAGTGTGACCTCAGTACTCAGCTTTTGGGTACTTGCTCCTATTTTTTTGGATAAGTTTCAGACCAAGTTTCAGACCTAGCTCGTGACTTCCCCCAGGACCTAGCTGCAGCAGCATAAGGGTTTGCTCTTCCTGAATTGGTAACTTGTTAGTGTGATTTGTTTACTAGTTTTGAGTGTACATTACTAGCAACTTAGTAACAGTATCCACAATTCAGTGCAATAATGCAATGGATGTGAGTTACTCTCATTTAAGCACAGCTCATTTATTATCTACCATTTAGGATACTCCAGGGTGCTTGAACCACACATAATTTATCCCAGCCTCTGTAAAGAAGGCCAAGAAAGATTTCTGCCACCTTGTATACTGCTCATTCATGTTTCACTGCAGTGGAATTATTGTCACAGTTAAAAACTTCCGAATCAGTTTGGTTTTAGGTTGTTTTGGTTTTGATATTTTTTAATTTCTCATATAGAAAAAGACCTCCATTAAATGTAGGATGGTTTATCTACCTGTTAAATATGATTGGCATTCTCAAAATGAAACTCCAAAGAATCTCTAATAATCATCCTATCCTTCTTTTTCCTTAGTTGCCATGGGATATTAGAAAGAGGGAATTACCCAGCAGAAGGTCTGCAGAGCTGCACACAAAACAACAGATTAGAGCGAGCCACGAGTGCCATGTGGCTTGCACCTCTTCCAGCCAGGACAAAGTGGCAACTGCTGCTTTCCTGCTTGCTGCTTCTTCCAGAGCATTTAGGGCAATAAGAAGGAATAGATGAGATGAGGAAAGAAAGAAGCACTTAAACAGCTGCCTTGTTTGGCTTGCTCAGGAGTGCTCCACATTGCTGGAGCAGAGTAAAAGTCACTGAAGAAAGAGCATCCTTTTAGCAGTCGGCTCCCTGTAAGTTACAGGTTCCTAGCTTTTTTCTCCTGCCTACTGCAAGACCAACTCAGGTAGCACTACAGAGATACAAAAAAAATAAAAAAAAATAAAAAAAATAAACAGCACTGCAAAAGAATGGAAAGTATCAATAAATTAAAGGGAAAAAAGGCAAAATGTCAGAGAAGAGACCTGTGACCGGGAAACAGATACTACTTGGACCCAGTACTTGCCCTTAAGTTTTGACAGATAAGAGTTTTGGAGAAAGGGATGATGTTGTGTTTTCTGTTTCACACAACTAAAGCTAGAATCCTATATGTAACAAAATAAATCAACATAGTTGCAGAAATAACTGTCTTTTCATTATGGAAACTTTATTGTTCAACTTCGGTCTTTTTTTCCAAGTATATTTCTGTGTACTCAGCTCTCCCTCCTCAACCTCACACATACCTTCATTCGTATGGGTTCCAACCACTAGAGGGAAACCTTACACTTGTCTGAGTGAGCAAACAGACTAAAATAAGTCTAAGCACACAGATGGTTTTTCCAAAATGTAACTACCAAAATAATTATACACCTAAAAGAAACACATGCTTTCTGAAGTAATCTTAAGGGATTCTCAGGTTAGTATCAGTGCCTCACAACGTGTCAGGATATTAACTGTGAAATTTCAACAACTCATTATCCATGAACAGTGGCATTTTTTTATACCTTACTGACTACTGAACTCAGACTGATCTAAGGCCCAAACAGTTTCTAAAAGCCTCTAAACACAGGTCAAAAAGATAGTAACAATAATTTGCAGACAGTTGTTGAATTGGAGTACCGCTATATTTCTGAGCTAGGTGATACCACATAATTGGCTCAGTCAGTTTATACCATGACATCTACTTTTCCAACTGGAATTATCAGTTCACCTTCATTCAAATCCACAAGAGGAAGACTTTGCCAATGGAGCTACACTGGCTATAACAGACTACAACAGCAATAATATTGATACAGCTTACACCAACAAAACTGGCTTTCTGGCAGTTACCACTAACCTTTGCTTCCTTTGCAAGACAGACTGCCGTGGGCAGTATTATTTTCACAGCTGGGCCTTTGACTCGTCATTAATTAAGGATATTTTAAAATCTCACTGTAAGTTAGTTTCGTGCACAATTCTTCCAGATTATCTTCCCCACCCAAACACAATACATCTGATAGTGGCAGTTACTACCTGGGATTCTGGGACCAGAAACCTCTCTGCAGCCAGAACCCTGCAAATATGAGTGTGCCTCAGCTGATGTCAGATCCTATAACAGTTGATGTTTCCTTTTAGCATTTTCCCCAAAGAGATTTTTCTATGCCTCTTTCTATAGGCTATTAATGTCCATGGGTAGAGTCATAAACGAACATATGCTAAAACCAGTATGTTTGTAGCTGTCAGATCCCATATCCTGCACTGTCATGTGGTAACTTGTTTATCCTTTCAGACCACTCAGATGCTTTGACTCCTATCCTGAGGCAAGATGGATATGAACCAGTCCATGTCTAACAAGATTCCTGTGTGCTCCAGTTATCTGCTGGAGATACTCAGAACGTTATCAGGCACTTGAGTATCCAAGTTTGCCCAAGTCTTAAGCACATTAGCTGCTTTTGTAGGCAGAAACAGATTTTAAGGAAGATTTTAAGTTTTTGATTCACAAAAGTTCTCTTGTGAGGTAAAAGTCAGCAGAGAAGCTGGAGTCAAGAAGGTTCCCTAATAATCTGGTTTTATAGCCCCAACAAGAAATACTATTTTTTTCAGGTGATCAAAGTCAGTGACAGAAAGGTCACAGGCCGTTTACCACCACAGTGACCAGACAGAACCCTTCAAAGAGCTGTTGGGTTTGTGGTTTGCTGTGAGGGCCTTTACAAAGCTCTAAGAATGTCTGCAACTTGAATTTTGTGTTTCAGTCCATACTTGGACTTTCATTTGCCTTTATTTTACCTCTTTCTCCCTTTTTCCTCAAAACCAGTTACTTTAGTTTTTGTTATGAATGCATAAAATTTACATAGAACTCCTGTGAACATTTCTGCAATAAAGCAGTATTTGGGAGTAATTTTAACACAAAATATATTTTTACTTAAAGGCGAAACAAATTTTTAAAAAAACCACCCTATTCATTGCATGCACCACCAAATAACCATTACCTTACCAGAGATCACACCTTCTATAATACAGCAGCAAAATACGGGACCTTTTTATACTCTGTGTCAATAATTTCATTTTACCTGTGTTGTATCAAAACTTGGTCTTCACTTAAATCTCTTGAGCATTTTCACTCTTAGTGAATATCACAAATTGCTCTCACTGCCAGACTCTGAAATGCATGAAATGAAATTGTTCTTCAATATTCCTCCACAATGCAATCAACTATGAAGCTAGAGAGCAAAGTTTCAGAGAAGAGAAATGCAGTTCATGTGGACTATACATGCTTATTTTTCGTCCTCACTGAATTATACTCTATCATTAAACCATGTAACTTTGTGAATTGAGAATAAACAGATATTGACCAGAAATTAAATTTTACAGACCGAGCAGGGATTGAATTTAGTGGACAAAACCCCTTTGATTTCAGCAAGCTTCCAAGTGAGATAGTGACAAAGTGTGAATCAGTATTTACGACAATCTGTTGATACAGATTTTCAGAATTGCAAAAGTATAAAACTAGTTTAATGCACAGAATAATTGTCTAAATGTGTAGTTACACACAGTAAAACCAACAGACATTCAGATGTTAACACAAAACCAGCCATTAGAAATGAACACTGAACAGGATCTGACTTACTAAGAAAAATCTGATACTCGGTTAACATAAAGATGGTTGGTGTTCTCCATATTATATAGTTTTCCAAATAGAAGATAGCTAAGCAGCCTGCTTATTTCAGTCAGTGGAGTTGTAGAATAGCTGGTTAGGTTTAACCGACACCTCTGGAGATTGCCTTGTCCAGTCCCCTTGTGATGGTGCAGACTCCCGGCTCACTGACCGCATTGTGTTATCAAGACCAGGCAACATTGTTCTTGCTTTAGTTACAAGGGTGGTGGGCCCAACATCATTCTTGTTTTGCAGCAAATAGATCAAATTATAGTAATTTACTATAATTTTGCCTTGCAGATGTATCAGGGGGATACTTTATTACAACTTCTTTTCATGCAGTTTGATGATCATTAGGTACAAAAATTTTACATCTTAACTTCTGTATCTGTGTGGGTATGAAAGCAGTTTAGTTTAGAAACTTTGTTAAATCTTCAATTGAACCACTACTTGATTATAACAAAATGTTGATTATTGATTGATTGATTATTGTTGTTAGAAAATAATATCATCCAATTTTGTGATTCATTATGTGTCAATCAACCTCAATTTGTTGATATTCCAAATCACAACAGACTCATAATTATGTGTTAAAACACTACACTGAAATCACTACACCTAAACTCTTTAGTCATAAACTGTTGATCAAGTCTGGGACTAGGAGTAGATTCAGCTGCACCTAGACTCCTCTCTGAGAAGTTTAGAAATCAAGGGGGTCCATTCTGAACCTCATGACTCAACAGGAGGGCCTTCCTCATTCTTTTCCCTGATCCCTGTGAAAATCACTCCAAGCTGATCCTGACTCAATCTCTCCTATCCCTGTAAAAATCATTTCCTCCAATCCCTGTGTAAGTCACTCTAATCCAATTCCAACTTGTACGCGTCTTCCACATAGTAAGTAATAGAGTGAAACTCGCCATCAAACTGTTAAGTCACACTTTCATAAATCTATATTAAAACCACCTTTTCCTAATGTCTTTGGCAGTGATTCTTCAAGCAACCTGAAGACCTTCTACTCCCCTCTGCGACACCCCTCCTCCAAGGAGGGTAGACGTCTGCCATAATGTATGCTGCATTATCTACTGAAATGTCTAAGTCATACACAACTTTCATCTGCAAATATATCAAATAGATAACTTTACGATAATTAACACAGTGCCATTTTTCAAAGATCTTTTTGTATGTGCAACTGGGGGTTTCTTATTTTATTTCTTCTCTTCTTATTGTGTTAGCTCTAATAAAACATTTTAAATACCTTACAGAGTCTGAATGCCTTTCTCACTGCAATCTTAAAAAGACAGCACTTCTTGGTGCAAAACAATGATGCATTGCTAGCACTACATTTTGAAAAATCCAACAAAAATTATTCAACTAGTTTTCAACAGAACTTAAAGATGGGTTGCAGAACTGAGAAGAAATATCAGGATTTATTCCGGTTGTTTGCATTCTTCTTTTCCTACATTTTGCACCATTTTCTGGAATTATTTTGAGGCACAGCTTGATATTTGCTAAGTTTTAAACTGTTACCTCCCTTTGGGAGGTCACCATTGCCCTTCAGCTGAGTCACAATAACTTTCAATAAGCTGAAAGCCCAACTCATGAATGTGAATAAAACACTGCTAAAAGGTGTGTGAAGAACTTAGTCAGGTACAAAGTCTCACCTGAAAATGTGAGGCTTGTAAAAAGTCATTCAGGGCAAGAAGACTCCTACACAGTTGTTTTGTCAGGAAATATTTGTCCATAAATGCCCTTAGCAACTTTA
Source organism: Aegotheles bennettii (assembly GCA_013398125.1). Lineage (NCBI taxonomy): Eukaryota > Metazoa > Chordata > Aves > Caprimulgiformes > Aegothelidae > Aegotheles > Aegotheles bennettii. Next base: position 53,738 of record VZRW01004572.1, on the reverse strand, counting down.
GTAATAATTTTATACAAGTTAACATGTTTCTGCAGCGTTGTATCCTTACCACAAAACAATAATTTGTACCCTTGTGGAAATAAATACAAAAAACAGAAAAAGTGAAAAGAAATTTAGTCCTCTAGTAAAAGCAATAAAGCCATCTTAAAACCATGATTCCTATGACTGCCTTCAATAACATATTTTAAAATCACAGTACAAAATGACAAGTATTTATAGAAAACTTGAGAGGGAAGAAAACTTTTGAGAGCAACAGAGATTAGAAATATTTTGCAATGAATCCAACTGCATGCAGCCTAAGACAAGAACAAGACAGGTTAATGAAGACAAAGTAGAAAATGTTTCCTTCATTGGTAAGTCTGTTAAAAATCCTGTTTTTATGTAAATCCCAGAGTCCTTAATAATTTCATTAACAAAAACTGTGTTCATGACAAACTGATTACAATGTAAAAGGTACACCAGGTTCTTCAGTCTCTGTTTTGATTATTTGCATCCTTTCTGATACTGTCCTCTATAATTAGCAGTTGTGTCTGAAGTGTAAAATCAACGTACACATCCACTGGTCTGAAAAAAACATCAGCTGGAAAAAGCCTCTAAAAGCAGTGCTATTCATACCACTGTTTTTATGAGCTGAATCTGTTCTGAATCTGAATCAGAAAAATAAATACAAAGGTGTTTACATTTTTCTATTAAAATTTTATGAGACAGATGATTACAATACATTATAATTCACTTAGGATACATTAATAAGACTATTTTAACTTTCATAAATGGGTGTCTCTTAGAAATCAAACAATCTACCATAAATACACATCATCCATGCATTCTAACAAACAATATATTTTCTGTATTTTAGTATTAATTTTTCTCTTCTATTCTGTATTTTTGTAATGGAATACAGAACCTAGAAATTGTTTCTATAAAAACGTGCTTGATACTAGCAAAAAATAATAACAAATTATGTGGACTAAAACCAAAACTTGATCTGATTCCAGAAATTCATAGGTTAAAAACTGAATACTAGCGAAAAATGAGCAAAAAAACCAAGAATGGCAAGTAGAGTTCCAGTTGTAACTACTTTAACAGCTCCATATCTCTGTAAAAGTTTTTCAGAAATACAGCCAGAAATCATGATAAAACCACATCTGGACGATCCAATCCAGTTATCATGGATTTTCTGGTAATTAGATATCTTTTTTTCCTTTATATTTCCTAGCTACCAGACAGGACTAAACACGAACTCTTCACAAGCAAAGCTACCGTATTTCATACTGAAACACAAGGGCTATCTATAGTTAACATAAATAAAGTTTGCAGGTAATTTCTATTTTGAAGAAAAGCTATTGCTTCTATATTCAGCCATTGTTTCTTATGGAAAGAGCTGAGTGTTCCCTGTTTTCCCTAATCCTTGGTGAATCACAGGTTTATAAATGTATTCCAGTTACTTCAGATTAAATAGATATTATTGCGGTAATTTGTATTAATTAGATTAAATGTCTAGGAATGACAAAGCTACATGAAAACTGAATAAGAGCTTTAAAAAATTTTAACAGAACATTAATTTGACTGGCTTAGCTCAGTTTTATATATACACACCAAATTGATAATACAGTAATTCAGTATGTATTTCTAATAAAAAGACAATGAAAATAAATGGAAGATTATGATTTAATTAAAAATATGAACGATGCATCAGGATATACAGTTGGGTTACATAGTACTGTCAATCCAAAGAAAACTGACTATGGATATCAGCTAGAAAATTGTACAAGCAACAGATTTTTCAGTTGTAAGGAAGGGGATCGTGACTGGATGGATAAGAACTTTCATCATCAAAATAACTTTCTAATGAATAGGTTTTGTTTTCTGGACTAAATAAACCCAGACACTTTTCAGCTCAGGTTATTATAATGGAGTTCATTCAGCCAACAATGGAGAACCTGTTTTAAGGAACTTCTTGTAAAAGGAACTTAACTATGCTCAAAGCTGACCAGAGACCAACTCCTTGCTTAGTGGTCACATCATTACCATCAGGTCTCATGTCATTCACCCACAGTAGAGGAGATGTCATTTAATTCCCTTTTCCGCCTGAAGAACTTGCAACTACACCACCCAGAAGAGAATTAAGAGCTATTGGTATAGTACGATTTAAGGATGAAACATCCTCCTGTTTTTTTGGTTTTGGAGCTTACTTTGTGTGGTCTGCTTCAAAGAGAGTATGAGCTCCTAACCTACAGATGATGATAAGAGGTGGTTGATCAGCAACAGTCTGAAAAAACAGATCATGATCTTCTTTCAGTGGTTTTGCAAAATCATTTCCTTGGCTTTTATTTATAGTATCTGAAAACTAACTCGAAATGTCAAAACATTTAGATGTTTCATGAGACAAACTGCTTCGACACTTTGAGAACATTATAATTTTCACTTAATCTGGAATTATTTTTTCTAATTCAGTCCAAAATCCAAAAACTTCAAGTACCACCTTGCTACTTTTGTAGTAAAAATCCGCCCAAATTTTCACAATTCTAGTCAACAAAGATCCAAACCAGAGTTTGACCTAAATGATAAAATCAGAATTAAATCTGTTATGTATTTAATAATCAAAAACCTTCCAGAGCACCGGAACAGGCTGCCCAGAGATGTTGTGGAGTCTCCTTCGCTGGAGACATTCAAAACCCGCCTGGATGCGTTCCTGTGTGATGTACTCCAGGTGACCCTGCTCTGGCAGGGGGGTTGGACTAGATGATCTTTCGAGGTCCCTTCCAACCCCTAGGATTCTGTGATTCCATCATAAAAATGTTCCTCTCTAGACTGTTTTTTCCTGTTTGTCTTCAGTTTCCACCCATCGTCTCCAATGGTTATATATCTTTGCATACAATTTTCATTTTCTTTCCTCTGCCTTTCCTTGCAAGGCCCAAATGATTCTGATCTCCCCTGTCCACTGTGATTCTCTTGCAGGTACACCAGCTTATAGTGATTGTTCTTCTAAGAAAATGAATGTATAAATAGAAAAAATAGTACATGAAATTTAAATTCTATGGGAAGAAAGTTGCCACTTTTTATGGGGAGGCAATTAATAAATTAGGTCCATTTTCAATACCATATGTGACAAAAAATGGGTGTAACTTTAGATTGCTTGTGCCTAGATATTATGTGTTTATTTAACATGGTACACTGATGACCTTCCTCTTTCGGAACTGCTTGAAGAGGAAGTGTCAAGCAAGGCCACGATGGAGCCACCAAAAGCAAAATAGAACCCACTAACAAACAAAGGCCTTGTACATGCAGCCAGTATCACAACCCAGCCCCAGACCCCAGCTGGAAGAATATATGAATTGTCTTCTCAAACTTATCAGCCACATCTTCTGTGAATACAACATGATGTAACACAATATGTGTCCTTCTCTCTTTAAACATATTAGGAAATGGGGACCTATAAAACCATCTTTTTTCTTCAAAAATAACAGAAGGAATACATGCAACAAAAAAGAAAATTTCACTATGTATTTGCTAATGTCTCGGGGCGGGGGGGTGGGGGGAGAGAGAGAAGGGAAAAGGCCTCTGAATGTTTGCCTGTTTCAGAGTCTCACAGAAGACTTGTACTGGAACAGATTCAGAGACAACTTGGTCTGTCTCAGAGTCCTACTAAGGACTTGCATCGAAACAGGTGCACAAAGTCACAAAAAGATGACTTTGTCTTTCTCAGAGTCCTAAGGACTTGCACCGAAACAGATGCACAAAGTTGCAAAAACAGAGTTTATTAAGGCGACAGATATAACAAGTCCAAAATTGCCGTTGATAAATGCACTGACTGCAAAAACACTACTAAATGATGTCAATATTGCTAGCAACAATACTACTAATAATAATACAACCTGGGGATACTTCCACCCAGAAGGTGAAAGGCATGGTGCTTACCCAGAGAGGCCCTCCCTGGGATGGAGGAAGAGAACGCAGCCCGTTGGCTGGTCCGTTGGTTTTTCTTTCTTTTCTCCCCACTTTCTTCTCTCCCCCTCTTCTCTTCCCCTCTTCTCTTCCCCCCTAATGATCCTTTTTCTCTCTCTTTTATCCCCAAAGCTACCAGGTTCCCACCCTCAGGTGACATGTAGTATGTTTTGGGTGGAGAGACGAATGCCATAGTCATATTTCACAGTTAATGAGGAAAAAATCACCATCAGACAGCATGGCTCCTTTAACAAAGATTTAACTTGTTGTTATCTTGTCTTGCTAGAGCAGAGCAGAAGTTCTTGCCTTCACAAGGGCCTCTGCCTGGGAGCATCCCGTGCTAACGATAGAGGCTGATAACTCCCCCAGTTCTCACAAGATTTATAACAAGGTCATCCTTCGAGGATTCTTTGTTCACGGGGCTGTCCTGTTTTCCTCTAATTCCACAACTATGCAGTGTACTATACAGCTACCACAACATGAAAATAATAAGAAGCAACATTCATAGCAAGCTCTGGAAAGTTACCCCATAAGCAGTAAAAGTAACGCCTAAATCCTTATAAATCTGTGTTCTTTTCATGCCCTAAACACCCAACACCCTAGCTCACAGGTCAGTTCTGCTGACGTGGCCACCAAAAGAAAGAGTATCCGTGGGCCTGTCAGCAACATCTGCTGGCCAACTTGCCACTACAGCCTCCCACTGCTGCATATCGAACAGTGTTGTTCACTCTGAACTTGTCTAGCTCTTCTGCATTTCACAAAAAACTGTAAGAAGTTATTTCATGTAAATGAAATTTTTAACAACCCATACTTCCATTCTGTAGTTGCCCTCAAAATTTGAATAAGAAAGCCAGCACCCCGCAGGTTGAAGCTGCAGTTCTACTTGCTCAGAAGCCCCTTCAGGGTCTATTCTACCCTTCACCTCCATTTCTCCCAGAGACAGGGTGATATTCATGGCCATTGAGATTTTTGGCTGTACCTCAAGTGGGATTTTTTGCAAGACCCTGAGATCAGAACAATTCATACTGCAAGCACCGTTTTGGTCTCATGCATACACCACGTTCCCCTTCCCCTCGTGACACTTCTCACCAAGAGTCATGGCTATGTTTTCTACTTTTCCAATGTCATTTCCACTAAGCATTTTTCCCTCCCACGGGACAGCAGCCAGGAAGCTGTGTTACCTCCCACGTGAGGCAAATATTCCACCATCACTGTTTCCAACTCACCAGGGTCCCTCACAGTTGCCAGGGGCTGGCGACCCATGAGGCAGCCTGGTGGGCCCCTCTCCCTGGGGAAGGCAATGGCCTGTGTTCTTTGTTTTTGCTTTCTTCCCCCTCCTCCCTCATCCTTGAGGAAGGATGTTCCTTCAGCCAGGAGTGCTTCATGACACCTATGGTGTCTTTTCACTGCCCCAAGGTCCTCCCTCTCCACCCAGGTCTGCCAACCCCCCTCTGGAGGGACGGTGACAGTGACAGGTGACAGCCCCTTGGCCACTGTCTTGCACCCAACTCCACCCTGGTGGCCACTGGGGCAGCATTTGTGTTGCTCAGTGGCTGAAGACTAACACAGGCATGGCAGCAGGGCTGGCAGGGGGTGGGGGTATGTTTTTGAGCCTTGTGGGCCTCTGGCCAGGAGCCACCATGGTGCTCAGTGGGCTTCAGTCATGTGCTTCCTGCCATGAGGAACACTCCCTCATGCAGCCTTTGAAGGAGAGATGCTACATCATTCAGAAATGGGGGATTTTGCACTGAATAAGAGAATATTTAAAGGCTATGCATGTAGCAAGAAACTCTTAGATCTGAGGCATATTTTTCCTTTTCAGTTACATTATTTATTTGCTGAATTCTCTTCCAGAAAATCATCAGTCCTATATACAACAAATGCATGCATCTGCATTTACATAATTTTGTATTATATTCTTGCCTAAGTTCCTATTCAGTCATGGTAAATATATGCAATCTTTATCACACCTGGTGCTGATATTTAAAAACCTCACACTGCACTGTAAACAAGGATGGATTACACCAGTCAAGACAGTACTAATTTCATGTTGTGCCATATCAATGCTCTTCCTCATGGGATCTTCAGTTCCAGCACTGTCCTTCTTCGCCCTTTGCACAGTCACTGAATTTGTGATTAGTGATCCAAGCTCCACTGCCTCTGCACCTGTGGACTTGAAAAGAAACCCCAAACAAAGCAACAAAAAACAACCAAGGTAAAGAGCACGCTGCAAATTGCATTAATTTAGACAGCCATAGGAGTGTAAAACTCCACACAATAGCAAATCTAGTCACTGTCATGTCTTCTGCTCACATTGCAGCAGAACTGTAAGAGGACTGGAAGGTACTTCAGCAGGCTGCAAACAGGTATCCGTGGTGCTCCTCTCCTGCGTCCTGCCCCTCCACCCTCCAGTTCCTGCTCCCGTGATGTCCCATCATGACTGTTACAGAATGGTGAAGCTCATTCAATGAGCAGAAGGTCCACTGAGGGTTTACTGAAAAGTCATGGCTGAGTAAAACTAATTTTATTTGTAATAAATATTCCCTATATTCATAGTGATTTGAATGCTGACTAACTCAGCAAAAATTCTGTCTGGATTAAGCCAGATTCTGGTCTTATTTTTAGATATAGTCCTTAATATTTTCTGAAGCTAATAGAGTAAATTTCATATATGCATATTTGTGCTAGTAAATCCATTCCTAAAGAAACTTTGTTAATGGTAGCTAAATACCAAGAAATGCATCATGTTTTTTCACCGATCAAATTCCAACAATAAGTGTTGGAATAGTTGCAGTTCTGTACAGTTTGTTGTCTTCTAAAAAGCGGAGTGTGAATTTCAGCTGGAAAGAAAAAACTTTTCACAAAGAGACGTTCACCAGATGATCAGCTTTGATGGATTCCAGCACCTGAATCCTGTGTCAAATGAAGCACAAGTAAAGCCTCATTCTCTATTCAAAAGATAATCCCCAGGAGATACTGGAAAATCTTTCTGTGGATATTTCAGTGGGTTTTTTAATTAATAATTTTATTTTTTCCTAATATCCTCTTTAGTAAACCTGTTACTGTCAGCTTTGATCAGCCTTAGCCTTGGTGTAAGCAACTCCCGACGAGCAAGTGAAGTATAGGACTGGGCAAAAATTTATGAGACATAACACCTAAGCCCAGCTATGCCAACAGCCTTGAGCCTGTTTCTTCATTTCTCTGTTTTCTTTCCTTGCCATGCTTTGCTCAACATGCCATTTGTTTAGGTTAGTATTATCACAATGACCTGTCTGCAACAAAAGCACAGTGAAGACCTACACTTAAATAGGATTTCCAGACAGAAGTATTTAGCAGAAACAACATAAATGTAAGTTGAACAAGCCTGGACATAACCTGATTGATTTACTTAGTACTTTTGGGATATTACAATGATGTAGCACAGATGAGACACAATTTTTCCTTGGAAATCAAGGAGGGTTCCATTGTAAACTTCATTTTCCTGATAATTCTAAGGAACGCAGTTTAGAAGAGTGTGGATATTAAGAGAGGTGAATCAGATTTTTGTTTTCCACAGGACAGTGTTATTCTTTTATCTTAATTCTTTTCCCGAAAACAGTTGTGGGAACTCCCTTAGAGGTGCAGAGAAGCCCAAATGACTTGCTGTCACAGGCAGAGTGACACTGGTTTGGGTTGCTCAGCAAGAAGAGTCCTTTAGTAATAATGTTGTTCAAATTGTATTACATGGTAAAAGAGGATGCATTGTCAGTCAGAATTTCACTAGTCTGTCTTGAATGGTAAGTATCAGAGTTTGTCTTTAAACTACGTTTGTTGTATTTCTTGTATCTCATGCACCGTAGGTCCTTCATTATCTTCACAAAATAACTTCTGAACTTCACTCCAATAAATGCATAGAGCACAGGGTTCACACAACAGTGTAAGAAAGCTATGGCTTCAGTGGTGTATTTCGCATAGGCCATTATCTTGTCATTGTCACACGTTTTGCCTACCTTGCCCATATTTATGGCTGTCACAAGAAGAACCATGTTATAAGGTACCTGGCAAACTAGGAAAACAGCTACAATTAATACGATCACACGGATTGCTTTGTTTCTTTTGGAATTATGAGTTTGTTGTAAGGATCTGACAATGCACGTATAGCAATAAAGCATGAATATGAAAGGTATAAAAAATCCAAATCCAACTTGTAGGCACAGCAGCAGTGATTTCAGCATCTTGCTCTTAGACCTTCTGTCAAATCTGTAATCACAAATCTGTTTGGTTTCATTGCTGAAGAAGCTGTAACTTTCACTGTATATAAAAGAGGAACTAGAGATTAAAATTGATGACACCCAGACAACCAAACAAATAAATTTACTATATGCCAGTGTTCTTGCCCTGAGTTTAAATGACCTTGTTGCCTGTACAATAGCAATGTATCTGTCCACGCTGATAAATGCCAAAAGCAGCATGCCACAGCTGAAGTTGATTGCATAAATACCTCTGGTCATTTTGCAAATAAAATCACCGAAAATCCATTCGTCATCAGCATAATACACTGCCCACAGTGGGAGAGTAAGAACAAACAGTATGTCTGCTATAGCCATGTTGAAGAGGTACACATCCGTCATGGACTTGGTTCTTTCATATAAAGCAAAGGTCATCACTACAAAGATGTTGCCAACTAGGCCGATGATACAAATCAACGAATATACAACCGGCAGAAATGCCTTTGTGAAGTTCCTGACTTCCAACTTAGAACAAGGTTGTGTGATTTGTGCAATTAGGGAAGCCCAGTCTGAGTCATATGCATCATCTGTGGTAGGAGTCTCTGTCTGTAAAAAAGATGATCACCAGTTAACGCATACGTGTTAATCTCTAATTTCTGCATAGTAGAAAGATGATAGATAACAAAGTCATACAAATACAAGGTACATTTCCCTTATTATAACTGTGATGCTTCTGTCCAGTCCTTCCCATGTTTCAGCTTCAAACCTGTATCAAACTCATCTCAAGATAGTCCACAGCACTGTTGTTTCCTTCAACACTACCCATCACATACCCCTATTACAAATGTATTTAACACTGCAGAGGAAACTTGTAAGAACTAACTAGAGAATTTAATAAAATCTTAATTAAAATATGAACATGAAGGTAATATTTTTGGATGGTCCAAAAGTTTCCATCTTTAAATACATTTTGCAGAAAGGATTAGTCTTCTTTCACAGAAGACTCTACAGTGTAAAAGTGGGAAATCAAAGTAGAGGTGCAGACTTCCTTTACTGTCAAGGGAGGTCTTTCTAGCATGTAATACACTTCATACATATGTATCTTGGCTAAATCAAGCCCAAAAATGATTAGTACTCTCCAGTCAGCTAAACAGGCAATCCGGGATGGCCAGCCTGAAACACAGTTACCTGTGTCACAGACACCAAACCCGTAGTTATATTAGGAGGGTGCAAATCCAATAAACAGTGTGCTTTGACAGTGAATTCTGCTGTCAGAAATAGCTCTTCAGCCAGTCACTCCTGAGATTGGGGCATGTGGACCAGCAGCCTCAAAGACCTTCCAGATTCATTGTTTTATTGATGTTTAGTTTATCAATATAGTTTATCAATTAAGTACTTACAAAATTCATTTTGGCAGTACACTTCTCAGAAAGAAAAATACGTTGAGAAGAACTTTAAACTGCTTTCCCAAGGATTTCTGAAAAGAAAATAAAGTAGATTGGATTGGGAAACCAGCAAAAGAAATGTGAACAAGTAGAAAAACACAACTGGAAATCAAAAATTTACTCAAAGAAGAATCTCATTGCTTCAGCTATACCAACAATACACAGGAGCATCTCAACAAATCACACATCTCTGCAGCACTATGGTTTGTATCATTAAGAACACAATCTTACATATGGAATATTTATTCATAAGGCTAATAAGCTATATATGAGAATACGTGACTATTGCTTCACATTGACTTTGCAGCACAGGAGATTAGAGTAAATTAAAATTGAATTTCAGAAATTCTGTATGACGGTGGCAATCAGTGTATCTAGGGACATATGGAACAAATCAACAGCACTACCTTAGTGTACTCCATAACAGTAATATAGCATTTTAACTTTTTTTTTTACTCTGGCATTTTATCATTGTGTCTCAGCACTTTTACAATCTAATTACTTGCCCTTTTTTGTTACACTAGTGAGGTAAATTAAGAGTGCCAGGATAATCGCTTCTTATAGTTCAAAGGATAGTGTACAGCATATGAACACACCGAGCACTAGTGGTGCTTTGTCTTTGTTCCTTGTACGGATCTTTGTGTTATAGGTTGTACTTTATGAAAATAATCTATTTTCTTTATCACTGTGATACCTAAGTAGTTTACAAATGGTAATTAATTTGTACAGCACCTTGTGGTGAGGAGGTATTATTACCTTTATTTTACAGGGAAGGAGCCTGAGCTCTGAGTCATTACAGTTAAGTATCTGTTTGAGACACCTGTCACACCCTAACAACACTTCTAAGAGTGCTCAGCATTACAAAGGACTTCAACTATGTAAAGTATTAAATTCATTGACTCTGGTTGCAGTGAGGTTCAGACTTCTGCAAATCAGACCACAGAGTCTAAAATCACAGACAGATAAAATGGGGAACATGCCATTGATGGCCACATGTGCAAAGTTGGGCTCAAATGAATTGTTTCTCCTCACACAGGAACCCATGGGTAGGAGATTTAGAGATTTAGTTCCTTAGCCCTCCCCTGCATGGGTTCAGTCCTCTTCTTCTTTCCATTAGCTCCTCTGTGAGAATGGCACATACCAGCAGTGCAGCAATTGCAGGGACTGGACTACATGAGTTCCCCTATTTGCTAAGGCTCTGAATATCAGTTTTGCCTAGAGTTTCTCTGGTTTTGTTAGTTGTGCTGCTAATTAGGAAGTGCACAAGGGTAAACTTTAAATCCAGATAAATGAATCCTTCCTGTTTGGGAACTACCTGATTTTTGAAAGAGAAAGAGACATAACCTGTAACAATGGGGCAGATGCAGTCCAGATACACCTGGGAATCAGGGGGAGGGAAAGGACTCAACATGCTCCAAAAGCATGAGTTTGAGGCTCTCTAAGACTCTTGTGGTGAGTCTGGCTCATGATAGGGAGCTGCAGATGAGTAAAGACTCATACTATATGACATTGCTTAAGCATCATAGCTTCTCTGGCTTTCCTGCCCTTTAAATAAATCTTTAACCACCTCTCCATCTTCCTCTGCTGGCTTTTCAAAGCCGATTTTTAGAAGTTGCATGAATATGACAGCCTGAAAGTGCTTGAGCACCTTCTGAAGCAAGCTTTAAACAATTTAAAGGGTCTCTCAGAGTGCAAAGATATATAAGGCAAGCAGGTGAGTTGTACAGTTCATCTGGGGCTATGGTCTGCTAGCCCACCTTCAAGCAACATTAGTCTCCGTCCGCAGCTGTACCCTCCTCTGACCCCAGCCAGACACTGATGCCTTTGCTTGGTGTTTCTACTGCTCTTTGCACTTGGTTGCAACTACAGTAATCTTCAGTTAGATAGCACTACAGAAGTACTTGTCTAGGTTATTATTTTAGAAACAGTTACTTTATTGCTGCAAGAAAAATACCTTTCTAGTTATCTGTAATTCACGTCTTTCTAGGACATACATGGTTAAAATATACAAAGAGAACCTTGCAGCATATATTATGTAGAAAACAGTCATTCTTCATTCAACTTAGACAAAGCCTCTCTCAAACATTAGTATGACATGTAGAAGAAAGACAGGGTGAAGGCATTTAGAAGAAAGAGAGCATGAGTGTTTCCTACAGCACGCAAGGAAGGCTAAGAAAGGAGATGTCCTCAGAGAAGCACTGAAGAAAGGCTCGTTATTCCTCAGAAGAGCTCAGCAGAAAGCCTGTAAGGAACAACAGCAATTCATTACAGGCAGAGCTGCCCACTCTCCCTGATGTTACAGGAGTCCACGGGGGCACCACCAGTCGCACATTTATTCACAAAATTACTTACACTGTCCAGCAAAACCTTCCTGAGGATTGTTGATATGAGAGCAGTAGAGAAAGACTCAGACTGAAACCAGAAGTGCAGAGATCAGATTTAGGACCTGATTTAAATCTCCTGAGCTGATTTCTGATTTTGTAACATCATGCACTGAAGTTGTTAAGAAGATGCATCAGCTGCAAAGGAAGTTGAATCAGAACTCCTATAAACACAGTTTCCTTTTCAACTTAGGTCTTTCAACAGCTTTTCAATAGGCATCTTTATAATTTATAATCTGCATATTTATGGCTTTATTCAGTATTACTGTATTAGGTTATTATAAATAATAAATTTCCATGTATATAAGGAAGGGTGTGTATGTTCTAACATTGTTAGTATACTACATATGGGCACATGTCTATGCATGTGCACAAAACATACTTATGTTCTGAATATTACATATACGAGATTTTCATTTTTTAACTTCCTATTTTTCCACTTTATACACATTATCATATTCCTTCTGACTATGAAAACAGTATGTGAGTACTCAAAGGTAAGACAAAACTACCATCTCAAATACAAATACATTATTTGTATTATAGAAACAAAAGACAATGGGTAAAGAAAGATCTCAGGAAAAAGACAGGTTTCTATAAGGAAAAAAATTCTCAGTACTTGGAGGGAATCGATACATGTTTTTTAAGCATTGCCCACCATTGTAAGTACACTCCTAGTTATCTTTTCAGCTTAATACATTCACCACACAAACATACATACATTATAGATTACCTATTTTATTTTAGTACTTACCAGATCTGAAAATTGTCTCAAGATCAAGTGAAAGAGGATGTGTGATTCTGTTACATTCTTTTTGTGGCTGTCTCAAGCACATTTACCATCAGCCTCAAACGGAGCACACTTTAGTTTGAAAACCAAGAAATAACAGCATTAGTTAAAGTACAGAGTTAAATTTGAATAATCACCACTTCCTCCTGAGAAGCAATAACAATAACTTGGGTTTTTTACATAAAGGAAAATATTTAACCTTATCTGTGCTGGAAATATGCAAGCTGGAGGCAAGTCTCTTACTAAACAGACTACCTATGTAATTATATTATTTTTTAAATAATCAAGCTAGTTTTAGAATCATAAAAAGTAAGGTGTTAATTTTCACTGTGTTCAGAATACATCCTGAATGATGGCATATTTTTGCAAAGGGTGAACTTAATGTCATGCAGATGAGTAGTATAATCATTAATCATTTAAATCAAGTATATAACTTAAATAGAACCGCAAAACTGAAAAAAGCCTTAATTACTGAATTAAATAATAGCTGTTTTCTGAAGAAAAAATAGTAATTTGGTGTATGTCAAGGTGCACATTATCCAAATGTTTTGCCTGAACTGCTAACACAAAATACACAAATACCCAGATAAAGAAAGAAAATGCAACTGTATTTGCATTTAGTAAAGTTTAGTAAAGTCCAGTTACATGGAGGGAAAAAGATGTGTGAGTTCCAGTGCAGAGAATCAGAGGTATAGATAGAAGATCAAGAGAAAAAATCATAGCAGACGACTAAGATGATCTCCATTTTAAATTTCTATTAATCAAACTAGCAACTGCAGTTAGAGGACCAGGGTGCAGCAATGGTCAAAAGACGGAATCCTGAAAGCTGCAAAGATAACAAAGGACAAATCATGTGGCAGATATTCTTCTCCCCATGTGTCTGCTGGCCATCTTCAGAAGTAGAACATGGCACTAATGGACCTTTGGTCTGTGGAACAGTTCTTGTATTCTTGGCAGTTGCCATGCTCAGCAATGTATCTTAACTGCCTGTAGCAGTCCAGATTTAGTGACTTGCAGCAGTTGCCAAAGAACACCTATGCTTTAATTGGTCTATGAAGATGAGCAAGGAGAGCCAAGTTGTTGGTCAATGTGAGAGGTCATCACAGAGGTAGTGGTGTGAGTGGGGAGGGTGCATGAGCAATGATGTGGTGGAAGGTGTCAAACAACTACACTGTATTTTGGTTTTCTACATTAAGATGATTGGCAAGGTGCCCAGACCTTGTGAGTTTTTTGAAACCTCCTTAATCACAATACTGAAGTGCTTTTCACTGTATTATTTATTTCACAATTCATAACAATTTCCATCATTAAAACGTCACAAGTTTTCAGGCCACCCTTATAGCCTTTACTAAGAGGGGCTTTTACCTTTTTTTTTTTATGACATTGTTGGGCTGTTTTGCTAACTTGTTGTTACTTGCATATCAAAATGTAGTAGTGGAAAACATTAATTAACTTGATTTGGGCTTCAGATGAAGCTCATAAGGTATTTTCTAGACTTTCCTGGAAATAAAATACAGGCTTCATTTTAAAATTTCCTGTCACTCAAGTGCTGCAAGGTATAGCATATTTACTCTTGTTGAGCAGAGGTGCATATACTTTTTGTAATAACATTAGCTATATATTGCAGCCTAGATCCTGTTTACAGAGAATTCATTTTCTGTCTAAATGCTGCCTGAAGCAAATCACCGATTCCTGCTCACAGTGTCCGACATTTTGAAACACGGGCTCAAATCCTGTTATATACAGCAAATTCAGAATAGGAACACATTCTATGTCGGTTAAGGGATCTGCTGATACTTCATTGTGGGCCATTTCACTGTGGACCTTTTAAGCGATTCTTTCCCATGGCTCTGGGACCAAAGATATGGATCTGTGCCTTGGAAAGCAAACTGCATTGCACACAGACAAACCTAGCTTATGGCAATCATGTAAGCAGTAAATAATGAGTAATAGAAGTAGAAGTTCCCTCCGTATTACAAAAAGGGATGTGATTTCAAATCACCAACCAAATCCACGATGATTTTAGTCCCTATTCAAACAAGCCCTTCTGCTGCTAGAAGCAGCTTCCAGCATCTTTCTGACAACAACCTACTTTTGACATACTAACAGACTAGCTGGTGAAGCAACAGAATATTATCAACACTATTTCATGAAATGAGAGTCATTAAAAGATAAATCAGAATTTTAGCTTACAAAAATTATTGTTCACCTTGTTCCATATTTGGGTGCTTTCTAATTTAAATGCATCTTTTGCTTTATTCTACAATGTATTCAATAATCAACATGAATAACAGTCTTTCAGAAAGTAAAGAATTCACCATGTTGGTGAATGCCGAAGTTAATGCAAAAAAACTAGTCCAACTTACCTTCTCGGCACGTTTTCTTTTGACCCAGTTACAAAACCCAGACAGCTTTTCTTGCAGACTCTTGCTTCACCTTCATACTGTGGCAAGTGGAAAGGGTTTTTTCTTTCTAACACAACTACTTGAAAATCTGCATGTTATGCAAATGAAGCCCCCACATGCAGTTAGGTTTTGTGCATATGTTAGAGCTCTGAAAGGAAATATACTCTCATTTAGCTAATATGGTTATTGTGGTTTCTCAAATCTCACCACATGTTAGTTTTCTACTGCCACTAATTAAGGAGTGAAAATACTGAAAGATAAGGAAAACAAAACAGCCATCTGAGTTATTCCATAATCCATATGTTTATTCTGGAATGACTCAGGGTGTTGGGTTTTTTAAGTCTAAAAGACAGGCAGTGCCCATACCCTACGCTGTTCCATCCAGCTTTAATGTGCATACAGTTAAATTTCGACGAGTCTATCCTGATTCGATGAGTCTATCCTAGCCATCAGCTGAGGTTCTGGTCTCGCCATCATTATTTTGGACTAAAAATGTAAATTATATATTTGCATTCAGGGTGTTTATATTACCTATTTCATTTTTTTAACATCCTATATTGTCAATACTTTTTTTCTCATTAATTCTTTTAACCTTTCCTTCTTTTGTTTGCATCTGGCTTTTCACTCTCTGTCAAACATGCTTCTCCTGGTTTTGGTATTTCTGTATTTAGTCTTTTGTCCTCCTGATTTCTTCCTCTTTCTTTATTCAGCTTTTCTAGATTTCTCTTATTTCCTTCTCTCATTGTCATCATAATTCTCTCCAGCATTACATTTTGTAGCATGACTCAGTTGCTTCCCTTTTGATCTTTTTTGTTCACATATTCAGCCCCACTCCCACCTGATTCTGGCTACCCCTCATGTCAGATGCAACCCTCAGCACGCATTATGAAGTGTCAGGGACTGAAATAACATGATCCTATCTCTGAGATCCATACCACATTGACTGGCATCCATAGATGTTTTAGTTACTTAATCACCTCTGTCAGACCAGTTAGAGAAGACAGAGCCCTCCTAAGGCCTTCTATGGGTTTTTGCCACAGGACCAAATAAACCTCAGGAGATTAAAGGGTTGTAAACTTGGGAAGGAGAGGTATGGCATAATCAGTGTTTATCTCTTCCCCCTAGCCCAAGATATACGATTGCATTTGTCAAACCTCACAACCCATCAGTTTTTTTCCACTGATGCACTTGCTCTGTAATTTGAAAATGGAGGAACACTAAAAAAAATTGAAGTGAAACTGTTTGATGGTCATGTGCAAATGGTAAAGATTCAGAGGTGATTTCTTCTCAGACTAAACATGGAATTTCTGAAGGAGGAGCACAGTCATACTCAGAGTGCTACTTTGCTTCTCTGCAGCATCACTTTTTAGAACCAGTCTAGTTCCTAGCTGGCCTTGCTTCCTGAAAGAAGTATAAAGAGCAGTAAGTGTATCCTCTCATTTATAATCACCGGCTTCAGAAAAGCTGTTTAAAAATATTTTCTTTTCCCAGAGAGAATGTTGATGAAAACAAAAGTATTAAGCAAAAAATGGTAAGATTTTTGAAAGAAGTTTGTATAGCAAAAAATGCCATTTTTAAAAAAAAGCACCAAGATACACGGGGTGATGTAAGGAACTGAGAACTGAAAGGGTTAATGTCCTAAACATCAGTTGTAGCAAAAAGCAAAGATAGTAGAAGTGAAGTGCTGCCAGGAGGAATGTGGGAGAATGCTGACTAAAGGAAGAGATAAGGACACTCATTCAGGCCTTCTTTTGCACAAAAAGAAGTTGGACATGAGGTCACTGAGCGTTAAAAAACTACAGTGTCCACATGATCCCCAACTCAAAAGGTAGAAAGGGTTAATGCTACCCTTCCCCCATGCTTCATGCCCAGTGACTGTAGAGATGCCCATTCTCACCTACCATGCAAATTCACTCTGGATGCAAGACTTGGAGGTAACGCCTCTCCCCGAAGCACAATAAAAACCATCACCTGAGGAACCGAACCTGAGACAATGCTGGAACCGCTGGGCGGTGAGCCAGATCTCTGTTACTATCTCTGTTACCCCCTCTCTCTCTTCCTCTCTTTTTCCCCTTTTTCTCCTGTTCTTCTTTTCTTTTTCTTGTTAACCTAAGTAACGTCATATCGCCTGCTATAAGTTGTTGTGGAATTTGAGGAAAACCCAGGACTCACCCTATACACTAAGAACCTGGGGTGGTTGTATTATCATAACTATTGCTACTAGTGCTTTTGTAATAAGTGTATTTATCACCGGCAATTTCGAATTTGTTACATATCTGTCACTGTAATAAATTCCCTTTTCTTTACAACCTTCATGAATCTGTTTCAGTAAAAGTCTTTTGTTAGACTAGAACAACAAACATTGGATTCTTTACCACATTTGTGAATCTGTTTCAGTGCAAGTCCTTTTGTGAGACTCTGAAACAGACGAAAGTTGCTTCTGATAGGTGACTGCCTGCACACATAATCCTTTAGTTATAAACCTTTGACCAAGTCTGAGACTAGAATTGGATCCAGTTACACCTAGACTCCTCTCTGAGAAGGAGCTTAGAAAGCAACGGGGTCCAGTTGGAACCTTGTGACTCAACAGGAGGGCCTTCCACAGCCACCTCACAGACTACTCTTGCCTTTTTTACCTCTTACCACTCTTTACCCCTCCCTCTTCCTTCCCCCTATTCTCACCACAGTTGTTGTACCATATCTATTGCCATAAGTGGTTGTACCATAGTCAATTATTGTGAGTTCAACTAACACATTGTGAGAAGTTAACAAACTTTGTGTACAGTCTTTGAGACTTGTCTCACCATTGCCCACTCCAATTGGGGATTTACAGATCTTAGTCACTTTTTTCCCTCCCCTGAGCAAGATGTGACAACAGGTGAGTTATTATACAGTTGTTCATGCTTTTATTCTCTTTTGTAGTCTAAGCTTTCCAATCACATGGCTTCCTAGCTTTGGATAGAGAAAGGAGGTAATGAGTGGTGTCATTCCATGGTCTAAGGTCTCACAGAAGCCTAGACAGGAAGAGGATTGGAATTCATAAGAAACAACAACTTCCATGAGACATAAGAGTGGCATTTTCCAATTAACACATTGAATTTTTTCATAAAAATGTGTCTGGGATAGCTAAAGGAATTCTGAAGGAAAAATCTGGTTTATTGAAATTATGCTTTTTCCATTAAGAAACAACTTGAGTAGAGAATTTCCTATCAGTTTTGCTCCTTTAATTTAAGAACTTCTATGTGAATTTTGTTATATTGGTCTGTTTCCTACTATTACCCTTTAGCTGCTTATCTTAAAGAGGTTTACGAACCATTTCTGGTGAAAGCATCTCCCAAAGTTATACCAGAGGTAATGAACTTATACAGTGATGAACAGAATGATACAATCCTTGTATCACCAAGGGGCAACTGAATGATGATGCCAGGTGCTCGTAACTTCACTTATCTAATTTCTCTGCCCATAAGAAACTATTATATTGACCAGAATGTGATTGTTCCTGAAATCCCAAGAAAAAACAGTATGAGTCCCAGTCCCTTATTTTCCACCACTCATGCAATACTTTGCATACAGCTGTGCATCACCCAGATGTTTTCCTTTCGTCAGTGGAAAGAGATTGCTTTCATTGTAAATAACCTTTCTGAGGTCATATAGGGGGAAAGTGGCTTCATTCCTGTGTCTCCCCTACCCAGTGCAGATTTAAATATCAGAAGTGTCTGTAACAGCATTCTTTGATCCTGTCTGGGTCAATGAATCCGTGAAACCAAGCCCATACTACTGTAATGCTTACACAATATGTCATTATGAGACCAAGCTTAACATAGCAGCTACATTGAAAAGCTTAAAACCAAATTATTGCTAAAGTGGATTTAATTATTTTTAGTGAAACATATCACTACTAAGAAGACAAAATGTTGCAAAATATTTTCAAATAACTACTGCCGTTTGTAGTAAGTGCTCCCCTGCAAGAAAATTCTGCGGAATTGCCTGCCAATGTATTGCTAATTGACCTTAGGCTGTAAGGGCAAGTGAGTTTCCATATGAAAAATTCTACAAACACAAAACAAAGGACAAGCAGAGTTAAATCTGCAGTAACTGACATAATTTCTGTGTTTTTGATGCTGTAGTCAGACCACACCTGTTGTGGTTAAAGGTTTTTTTTCTTGCTCACTCAGTTGCCCACTCTCTGTTTCATGTCTCATTGAAATAACTACCAAAGTAGTTTCTCAAAGCCTGTCATCAGTCTGTACTCCCAAGCACTGACATTTCAACCTGAATATATTGAATTCATTGACCTGATTTCTTTTTTAGGGTTGTAATTTCTTTATATGACTGTTTTTACAAGAGACCCACACCATGGAATGCCCCAGACACCTCTTTCTACAGCAGTAGCCTTCATGTGCTGAGTAAGAGCTAAAAGATTGAATTTAAAAGATGCTTATATACCTAATTATGCAATTGGTTGTTTAGTATGGAAATTTTAAGGCATCCGGGATCCTGGCTCCCATCTAAAACCACAAATGCTGAAATGGAAGAATGAAATCTGGAATTGTGCCTGCTTGAAATGCAGTCCTGAGTTGGCTGGATACAATTCAAAGGAGATTTCTTTCTGCTTCTGTGGATCAAGATATGCAGCACATGCTTTTCAGCTTGTGGACTGTGGTTTTCCCAATTGTAAAGACAAATTGGAGGGGCTGGATGGCCACTTCAATGAAACAATGACTCCCTCATTTTATGACTACATTATAGTGCATGCTGGAACCACTAACCACACCAATGATCTGAGGCAACCCAGAGAAGAACTCCCCCAACAGATTGCTCTGAAAGGAGAAAAATCTCCTGCCAGGTCTTCTGCACAGCAGGAGTTGCTGTTCCTAAACAGTCACCACTGAGATGCTACTTGTGCAGACTGGTGTAAGAAGGAGGTTGTGTCCTAATCACGGATCCTCTCTATGGTCAGATGTGAATCAGTGAAATAATCAAGCTCATGTTTAAATCATTCTGCTTTTAATAAGCTTTAAATGTATTGGACATTTAACTCTTATTGCAGTCAACAGAAGCTAGGTACCTCAGTCCCTTTAAGGACTTGAGCATACCCAGGAATTTCTGTGGGGACTAGACAGGAAAGTAAATGCATATTGGGATAGTGTGCCAAGCAGATCATGGGGACAGCAGTTCCTGATGCAGGATCCTCTACTGCGAACAGCTAACACAGTTCTCTGAATTCATATTGCAGCAGATAGTTCAGCTTTCACTTCCCTTCTAAGAGTGGGCAACTGTTGTTATCATTTGATCTCTAGGTCTTCACGCATACAGTCACTTACTGGTGGTTAGTGCTCTGATAACATTGATTTTTCCACTGTGATTATAGAGGTGGTAAAGGAAAAAAAAAAAAAAAGAAAATAAGAAATCAAAGAAGCACATTACTGATGGTTTCCTCACAGGAGCAGGAAGTTGGCCACTGCTGTTAATTCTATGTTGCACAGAGAATGCAAGCATGTCTTTACATGCCATATCTGAAAGATGATGAGATTGTTTCCATAAGGATAATCTAGCTTGCACTAGACAGGCACCTGACAACTCTGTGGGGTAGGTATGCTAGAGAACCATGCAGCACAGCTAGATTTACTGAAATGATACTCATAGGGCAACAGGCTGGATGGTGAAGAACAGTAGATGTTTAGCCCAGATATGCAGGTACAACTCTCCTGCCAGGTAGCACCAGTACCACAAAGGGCCAGATTCAGTTATATAGGCATTTTGACATTGATCTGTATTTAAAGCTAGAAAACCAGAAACCTGGTTATGGCTTTTGGCCTTAGCAAGCAAACTTCTCCATCTGTAACAAGTCCAAGACTTTTCTTTCAGTATATCTTCATTACTCAGCACAAAGCTATGCCAGATAGTTCTGGTGCCAGATGCAGTACAGCCCCCAAAGGATCCATTTGTCTTGCTCCAAGCTAGACTGTTCTTGATGCCCACCCAGGCATCTTACTCATCTCTTCATAGAACCATAAAACACAAGGTTGGAAGGGACCTCAAGGATCATCTGGTCCAACCTTTCTTGGCAAAAGCACAGTCTAAACAAGATGGCCCAACACCATGTCCAGCTGAATCTTAAAATTGTCCAATGTTGGGGAATCCACCACTTCTATGGCAAGATTATTCCAGTGGCTGGTTGTTCATGGTATTGTGTTGTACAGCACAGACATGTTCTTTGCTGAAGGGAAAAAGCATGGGTGTCTGTGAGGACACACTTGAGAAAGCTGGCAACTGATATCTGCCCATGCTCCCCCCTCCCCAGTTTGTTTTTGCTGCCTCCACCGCTGAGATTTGGGAAAGTGTGCTAATATTAACCACTTCCTGCTTCTCTGAATCTTCCTCCTACTTTGTTGACCACAGCTGGCAGACATCTAAATTTGCACTGGTCCGTGACTCACCCCCAGTGGGCTCTCACTAGCCTGAAGCTTTAGCACCCATCCTAAGAATCACCACCTAGACTCCAGCAGGGATGCTCTCACCAGGATCTGTAGCTGCTTCCCATGGCTGTTCTCTGTGGCCTCACACAAAGCAGTCTTGGCTTTATCTGCTTCCTCCTACAAAGAGGGACAGGGAGGAAGAAATCTTAACATACCCCAACATAGTCCCTCCCTTCAGAGAGGACCATCTGACAGCCATGTTTCTTTTTCTCGCCCTCAAAGTGTTCTTTCTGTCCACCTTCAACTGACCTCACCAGTCTGTGTTTGGAGTCAGGATAACACCTCATCTGGGCCAGCAGTACTTTTCTTTCATTACTTCACAGGCACAATATTCCTTTTCCTATTTCAAAGCTCGGTTTATCCCAAAATACCTCTGACCATTGCTAGCTGAAATGCTGAAATGAGACCAGGCACAGCCAGTCATTTCCTTCTACCTGCCAGCTGTCATCAAGGCAGAGATGCTGCTTCTCTTCACTTTCTGTCTGTTTGTCTCAAGCGTATCCACGCCCTGCTCAGTCCCAAGTGCCACGACTAAATGCCTTAACTCTCAAGACACACATCAAAAGAACCATTTAGCAGACTACATTTTAATGTCAAATATACAAAACCAGAATTCAAAACTGTAATCGTTTTCTCAAAGCAATGTTGGTTATTTGAAGTTTGTGTATTCCATTCCTTGACTTTTCAACGTTAGTGTAAAGTGAAGGCACAGGGTCAACACCCTCACTGCTAACAACTGCACTTCATTTAACTTTGCAGCACTGACTTTGGCCCCTTCTGAAACAGGGAATGCCTCAGCCTAGCAAGGTGTTTATACCTCTGCCTACTTTTAAATTATGAATAGTCTCAAAGGTAGTTTTTCAGACAGGTTTCAGGAGACAGTTGAGCCAATGCAGCAGCTGTCACACGCGGCGGTCCCCTACCTTCTCCTGGGCTCCAGCACATGCCTTTCTTTCCAGGTTTTTTGGCTTAGCTTTACAAAACAACAGAAAACTGTTCATTTTCTTTCTTTGTTGGTTTGTGGTTTTGGTTGGTTGGTTGGTTTTGGGTTTTTTTACAGGTGAGGATTTCCCCCCTTGTTTAGCAAACAGAACGGACTTCTTTAGGGGTCAGGCAAAAGCCAGTAAGAAAAGCCCAGACCTTGATCCTAAATAGAGCTGGGTCTAGCTTGCTTTTCCTCCCTCTGCTTGTGGAAAAACATTCTCCTTGGTGAGAATTGTCATTCCCACCCACAAAGAAGAGGGAAGATCACACCCACACAGGTGAGGTTTGTCCACACTAACTCACATTTATGTGTGAAGTCTAGAAAGGATGCCCTAAGTTTCACCCTGGCCTGGTTCTGGAGGGACAATGATGTCTTCCTGGCAGGATACAGTGTGTTGTGTGTGCTGGTCTTGCCTAGGTCACCCTGCTGCAGCTGGCACACAGAGCAGCCCATCCTTAATGAGCTCTCTTCTGCCTGTTCAACAGAAAGAGGTTTCTGTTACATTGGTGTCAAGACTGACATTCATTGCCAAGTCAGGTCTCTGAGGATATCATCTTCATCGCTCAGGTCCACAGCAGGGAGTGGACCTCATATCCAAGTTCACACAGCAATTTACTGTCAGCCAGGGTGAGTCCAGGGGGTTGTTTTTCTCTTTCCATTTTGACATATGCAAGATTTACCTACTGTCTTTTGTGAGGATGGAGGGAAAATCTGCTTCTCTGTCATCACCACTCCCAGAACAAGTGGGAAGGAAACTCCTAGGTTCTCAGCCTACATGGCTGAAAAAGAGAAGGATGTCATGCCACCTTCCACAACAAATGCAGGCAGCACAATAGAGGGATTTGTTCCCCTTCAGACGCTGCCAGTCCTGTCCAACAGGTCTGATCCACACACCTCTAGCACAGGTGGGCTTGTACGCTTGTCAAAGAATCCTTGCTGTAAATACTTCAGCAATGCTAAATCAAGCTTTCACTAATACAGGATTTTTGTTGCAATTTCCTCAGTAATTTTATGTTATAAACTCTATGCCTCTGCTGTGGCAGAGAAAGGGATAAACTCCTAGCAGCTGAG
Source organism: Aegotheles bennettii (assembly GCA_013398125.1). Lineage (NCBI taxonomy): Eukaryota > Metazoa > Chordata > Aves > Caprimulgiformes > Aegothelidae > Aegotheles > Aegotheles bennettii. The sequence continues at coordinate 30,029 of VZRW01004572.1, read as the reverse complement.
CTCCACCAGAATGTTCCTGAAAGTCCTGAAGTGATAATGTGGAGCTGCTTAAAAAATTTGATCCAAACAAATACAACAAAAGAGCTTGCACTACCACGCCTCATTTAATGGTATTACTGAAGAGTAACTATGAAAGGAGCTATGCCATAACTACTAGATTCATGCCCTGTGTAGTTGAGATGCTACTGCCTGATAACCGTGAGCTACATCTCAGAATTCAGACGTTCCCTCGACTCTACAGAAGTGGAACTGATGTGGGGTTAATGACTCAAAAAACAAATTCTTGTTACAGTATGGTATTGTGATAGTGATATCTTTCCTTGCAGGTTCCTTATCTTCTGAACCAGCTGTGAATTTTCCTGAGGTAGACATTTCTCAGTGCAAGATGGTGCTAGGTAAGGGAAGGGCTGAACATCAGAATCTATCCCTCTGCTCAGATGTGCCACCCTGTCCATGAAGGGGGAGGGGGAGGCCAGGCTAACAGCTGGAGAAGAGAAGCCTTCAAGCACATAACGTAGATCAGACCACGTTAAGCAAAATGGAGGCTAAGCATGAGGCTATTCCAGCCTGTGACAAAAGGTGTATGAGGAAAGCCAGTTATTTTTGCAGTTCTCCCTGAAGGTCTTCTTATGACTTTGAAGTAACTTTGTTTATATAAACAATTTTCCTTTTCTGTCACAGATGAGTGCAACAAAGACTGTAAAAGTCAGGACAGAACATTAGACTGAAAGGTTTTTAGAAACAACAGATTTGTGGTTAAAAGTTATTTTGAGCTCCTACTGTGGAAGATGCTCCCTCAATGAGGGCAGCACAAAGTTTTATTCTTAATCTCCCCCCTCTGATCATATCTTAAATAAAAAGCTGTTATTTGAATAAAGAAGAAAAAAGCTTTGAGATAGTTCAGTTTGCTATAAGCCACATACTAAGGATGCTTTGTTGTGGAAAGGGCTTCAGATGAGTTTTTATGAAGTTGAAATCTCATTATTCTAATCATTGGAAAAGATTAGAATCAGAATTGTCTCTTTTAATAGTCATAAATGCAGAGATAGCTCACAGTCTCCAACTTTATCTTGTTATATCTGAGATAGTAACATCCTACATCAAACGTCTTTAATCTTCTTCACCCAAGTGACACACCAGAAGGTTGTGCTGCCATTCAGCGAGACCTTGATAGGCTGGAGAGTTGGGCGGGGAGAAACTTAATGAAATTCAACAAGAGCAAGTGCAGAGTTTTGCATCTGGGGAAGAACAACACCATGCACCAGTACAGGCTGGGGGCTGACCTGCTGGAGAGCAGTGTAGGAGAAAGGGACCTGGGAGTCCTGGTGGACACGAAAATGACCATGAGCCAGCAATGTGCCCTTGTGGCCAAGAAGGCCAATGGCATCCTGCGGTGCATTAGAAGGGGGGTGGTCAGTAGGTCAAGAGAGGTACTCCTCCCCCTCTATTCTGCCTTGGTGAGGCCACATCTGGAGTATTGTGTCCAGTTCTGGGCCCCACAATTCAAAAAGGACATGGAACTGCTTGAGAGAGTCCAGCGCAGAGCCACTAAGATGATTAAGGGAGTGGAACATCTCCCTTATGAGGAGAGGCTGAGGGAGCTGGGTCTCTTTAGCTTGGAGAAAAGGAGACTGAGGGGTGACCTCATCCATGTTTACAAATATGTAAAGGGTGAGTGTCAGGATGATGGAGCCAGGCTTTTGTCAGTAATGACTAATGATAGGACAAGGGGCAATGGTTTTAAACTGGAGCATAGGAGGTTCCATGTAAATATCAGGAAAAACTTTTTCACTGTGCGAGTGACAGAGCACTGGAACAGGCTGCCCAGAGAGGTTGTGGAGTCTCCTTCACTGGAGACATTCAAAACCCGCCTGGATGCGTTCCTGTGTGATGTACTGTAGGTGACCCTGCTCTGGCAGGGGGGGTGGACTAGATGATCTTTCGAGGTCCCTTCCAACCCCTTAGATTCTGTGATTCTGTGATTCTGTGATTCTCTCTTTTTGCTGCCCTGCAAGTCCCAGAGTGGTTTTCAGTTTGTGAAAGCATCTTCTTTCTGTGGGACAGTTTTCAGCCTGCTCTCTCAAGGTGCATCTCTTCAGTCCCTATCCCACTTAAATGCTTTGAACTTCACTAGAGTCTAAGCCCAGCCTATACAGTTGTACTTCTAAGCACGCCTCTGTGGTGCCCAATTTTGCCTAGCAGCCCCTCCTGAACATTTAACCTCTCAGTTTGCCCAATTCCTACATCTCCTCCTGTCTCACAACAGCTTTAATGTACCACCAAAAGTGCAGGCCTCCACTGTTGAATTCTTCAGGAACTACATAGCGCTCTTAGGGGGAAATCAAATCTGCTTGAGTTGAAGGCAACTCAAGGGTTTTCTTCCAGGACCCTGAAAAGACCAGTAGATATATTAGTCAGGTCTCCCACCCATGTACAGAAGTAAGTTGAACTGTATTTACTCCCATCAAGAGCATGTTGTCTCTCTCTTTCTCCTCTCCAAATTGCTCTAAAGGCTAGGATCACCACCTGGGGTGGGGTTTCATTTCCTTCTGAGCAATAACTTTGCTGTCTCCTCAGACCTATCCCAGACTGAAACAATGGGTCAGCTGCACTCACTTGCAGCAGAAAGTCATTGAGTTGTAATGACCAGCCATTGTCCTAGGTCAGAGGAAGAGGGTGCCTAGACCCAACATGGCAGGAAATCCACACAGGCACTAGCGGTGCTCAGGGACGTAATGAACTTCATGAGCTGTACAGCCTGACAAACTGTCAGCTTGCAGCAGGTTCCTCCACCCACATTTTACAGTTGAGCACTTGGCACACAGAAACATTGAGCAGCTTAGCCCAAGTCACCCATGAAGTCAGACCTGTGAACAATACCTTGGGAGGTGTAGGTCAGTGCCATAAGGACCAGGTGGCACTTCCTTGGACTGTGTTTAGGCAAAAGTAATTGCTTCTGGTGCTGCGAGCAGAGGTGGCTGGTGGGAACACAGCTGTGTCAGCTGGGTTTGCAGTGTCACCCTACAGAAAACAAGTGTAACTGGGAGATGAGGAGACGGGATGAGCAGGGGTAATGCAGGGACAACAACAGAGGGAGAGGGATCCAGTAGGAGACACAGGAGAATAAAAACAACAAAGGAGGTGAGGAAAGTCAGAAAGGAAATTAATGAGGAAACAGACCACATACAGAATCACAGAATCACAGAATTCTAGGGGTTGGAAGGGACCTCGAAGGATCATCTAGTCCAACCCCCCTGCCAGAGCAGGGTCATCTAGATTACATCACACAGGAACGCATCCAGGCAGGTTTTGAATGTCTCCAGCGAAGGAGACTCCACAACCTCTCTGGGCAGCCTGTTCCAGTGCTCTGTCACTCTCACAGTGAAAAAGTTTCTCCTTATATTCACATGGAACCTCCTATGCTCCAGTTTGCATCCATTGCCCCTTGTCCTATCATTAGTCATTACTGACAAAAGCCTGGCTCCATCGTCCTGACACTCACCCTTTACATATTTGTAAACATGGATGAGGTCACCCCTCAGTCTCCTTTTCTCCAAGCTAAAGAGACCCAGCTCCCTCAGCCTCTCCTCATAAGGGAGATGTTCCACTCCCTTAATCATCTTAGTGGCTCTG
>VZRW01004572.1:0-26100 GCA_013398125.1 Aegotheles bennettii | reverse complement strand
CTGGTGTGTCAGCCACTCCTCCTAGTTTAGTGTCATCAGCAAACTTGCTGAGGATACATTCTGTACCCTCATCCAGGTCGTTGATGAAGATATTGAACAACACCGGTCCCAGTACCGACCCCTGAGGGACTCCACTAGTTACTGACCTCCAACTAGATTCTGTCCCATTGACTACAACTCTCTGACTTCTTCCCTTTAACCAGTTCTTGATCCACCTCACTACCTGATCACCAAACCCATACTTTATCAGCTTATCTACGAGGATGCTGTGGGAGACAGTGTCAAATGCCTTACTGAAATCGAGATAAACCACATCTACCGCTCTACCATCATCTATCCACCTAGTTATTTCCTCATAGAAGGCTATAAGGTTGGTCAAACATGACTTACCCTTGGTAAAGCCATGTTGACTGCTCTTAATGACCCCCTCATCCTTGATATGCTTAGAGATAGTGCCAAGAACAAGTTGTTCCATCACCTTTCCAGAGATGGAGCATATTCTCCACCATATGAGATTTTTCTGCACTGCCACAGCTTTGAGCTGGAGCATTAAATTCTATGAAATATCATATTTGTTAAAATAATGTCCAGGATTTACTAACAATCATTCCAACTAACTGCCTGACCCAGGTTGGTAGCAAACAACAGACTCCTGTGGTTTTAGATTAAACCCTCAGGTTAAGAACAAAAGATGGGGGAGGAGGGTGGCAGGCGTACTCAAGGGAAGCAGTCTGTCTTTAGCTATGTCATCAGCTCATCACGGCTCAGCTTCTGGACTCCTACACTGTCGGAACCCAGGAGGGAGAAAGTAAGTTCTGACTGATTAGGTTTGCTTGATCTGGATGATCTCTTTTATGTTCCTACTGTTGAAAGTTTGTTTCAAGTCACTTCTTCAATGCCTTAAGGCAGCATGGAAAGATCAAGTATTGATAAAATTATTCATAAGCAGAATTTGGCTCTACTGTGCAGAAAAAATGTCAACCTGAGCAAAAGTGCAGTAGTGACAAAAAAATTTTTAAGTGCTATTTACTGCAAAAGACCATGCAACTGGACAGCTTTCAGCTTGCTTCCCATGTCAAACAGATCCTTGGTGATCAGTAAGAACATTGTTATACAATGAGTTGGGATGCATCCTTTTTTAAAAATTCAAAGATCACAAGAGCAAACCACAGCGGGAGACGAGCAAACGAAAAAGGCTGTTCTGCAAGATTTCCTGTTCTGTGATGCATGGGTAATTGGCCTATATTTGTGACCCCATTTTTCTTTCAGGTTTGTAGCTGTACTGAAGAGGTGCAATCCTTTGGTACAAAGCTTGCATTGTGAAGGTGTGGGAATGTTCAGTGCTGGGTACAGAGTGAGCCCTGAATGAGGTTCATGGCTCTCTAACTTGCATGCTTTCTAACTTCCACGTGGCCCTAAGCCTAAACAGAACCTTAAATGCTACTCTTCAGCAAAGGAGTCATGGAAGATATAGAAAGAGACAAATAGCCTCCTTTCTCAGGCACCTGTTTCTGAATTGCACCCAAGCCTGAGCTGCTCAGTAGAGCCAAAGCCCAAGGTGGGGTGGGCTGGGCTGTTGCGGGCTGTGGTGGTGAATGTGCTGCAGCGCAGGAAGAGAATCTCTGAGGTTCTGCTCCCAACGTAAACAAGAGAGAGGGGAGTGACATTTATGGAGCTGCCCCTAAAAATAATGCATTTCACAGGCAGAACAGCTCTTTACATGGTTTGCACTGCAAATAAGCTGTGCCTGCTTTGTGCACTGCTAGAGCTGTTGGGTTACAAGGTATTTCTGTTTCACAAAAACTAGTGGGCTGGAGCTATGAGATCATATAGTCTATATGAGCTGCTACAGGCCCACAATACTTCATCTTTCCCAACAAACCTATTCTCTAGCACATCCTCTATAACACCAAGCCACAGCCAAAACCAAAGTCCACCTTCTAAATTTTTGTTTACAAACAGAATTCTGATTTTCTGCTTCAAAACCAGAGTGCTCCTCACAGTTAGACTCTCATGTGCTGCTGTTATTTCTTCAGACTTTCAAAATCGTTTTAACTCAAACTAATCCCCTCCTCTGCTGCTCCCTGCTATAAACTACCCAAGTCGGTATCTGCCTCACTATCAAGAACACGGCCATGCGCCTCAGGGAAGGGAGCGCATCTTCATCTGTCCCTTTGGCAGTGCCAAGGGCATTTCCTGCACCAAGCCATGGCTCCCATGTGCTGGCTGCAGGCAGCCTTAGTGTTTCAATCAGTTCCACATAACTTGTTCTCTGCTATCACCCATTGCCCTCTCAGCTTCACTGGTCTTTGGGCTAGTCTCAATTCATGGGTATGTGCTTGATTCCTTTTTCTTTGTATAAACCGGATTAGCTTGAGTTCTCTCAAAGTACTTGGCATTCATTTCTGCTCACATTTTTAGTGGGCATCTTTCCACAGTTTAGCTTAATTCATTTTGACATTTAACGCAAAACGGGCATTCATGCAAGAGCTACTGTGCACTAACATCACACCGGTTTATTCCACCCTATCTTCTCAGTTTTGATGAGACCTATGGCCCCAGTGCATTCATTTTTTTCACTGGTACTTTCAAATCCTTCAAATTCAGTACCATCGAATTAGCACACACTTATTAAAACAAGAAAGTAGGGGAAGAGAAGGTATTAATGAATTTTAATTTCTCCTTCATGGAGAATTTGTCTTATCTCTCTATGGGAACCTCAAATTTCTAATGTCAGCACCTTCCCACATCTATAACCACACCTTAAAGGGACCTGCAGTGCAAAAACCTGTTCAAAATTCAGACTTTCTCATAGTTTTGTGTAACAGTTTCTGATTCAGGTACCTAATTTAAAATTTCACTTAAGGCTTAATTAACTTAGCCTACTGACTGAGTGTGTCCAATCTACAGGATTCCCTTAGTGTCTGAAAAACAGAACTAACATTTTGTAATTCCCTCTTGTTTTGCTCAGGATTTTTTGATTATCGTTCAATTTTATGTTTCCTTTTAATGAGAGAGCACAGCCCTCCTACTTTGTAGTTGAAAGGAGATAATGAAAACATCAGTCAACACATCAGCCATTCATTTGAGCCACTTAACACTATAAAGGTGCTTTTTCTCACAAAAGTTGACAGAATAATTTTGTAAAATCCAGCCTTTGTAAAACATTTCTTAGGTAGGAAAATATCGTATTATTTTAAAGGAAGTGTATGCGTTAATTTTTTGCCTAAGTTCATAACTAATTAATCCACAAGCCAGAATTATTTAGACGATTTTTCGGCATCTTTATTCATGTTTAGAAGGGGTTGGAAATGGTGCTCAGGGAGGAGACAAAACAGACATTGCTGGTCAGGGGCAGGGCATGGCTGGACAAGCGGCTCAGCAGCAGCCTGTTTGCACACAAGTGGCCCTTTTTATCCCCTTTCCCTCTGCCCACACTTGTTCCTCCAAACAACCACGATCCCCCTCTTATGTCCTTGCCCTAAATATCCCAGAACACAGCTCATGCACTCCCTAAATGGTCCTCCCCAGCATTCCACTGTCAGCATATGCCTCTGTAGGTCCCTCAGCCCATGAGGTGACCAAGGGCTTGCCTGGGGGACGGTGGGATGGTGACTCTCCTGGGACAGCCCAGGAAAGAAACAGGGCAGGGTGCTTCAGGGGCTCCAGTTCAGTATTGTGTCCCCCTGTCCGTGCTCTTCTGCGCTCATAAGAGTTGAGCCTTAATCTCATAACCTCACATTCACCTATGTAAAAGTAGGCAGACTGCATCATCCTCTCTCCTCACACAGCATTACCCAGCCAGGTATCACCCCCTGGGCAGGCTGTGCTCCCCAAGCAGAGACTTACTGCTCCTGCAGGGTACCTTCTGAGGGGCTTGTCGGTCTGCATGGCTGTGGTGTGCTGAGCTTCACAGCCCCACGTTTAAGGAAGGTAGCTGCAGGATCAGAGCATCCCCTGGTAGTGGCAGCTGGACCTACAGCAGTTACTTTGTTCCTCTGTCTTCCTTTCCATTTGTGGAGGTAAGATTTAATCACATAATCTAACATAAACCACCAGAATTATACGCCTAAAACATAACATGAATGTCAATTTAAAAGTGATTCTGTCATGAGCACCTAAGCCAAACATATAACTGGAAACACTGCCACACATCATCCCTTCCCCAATAATGCCCCTTGCAGCATGCCTCGGAGGACATCTGTCAGCCAAAAGAGACCATGTTGTGAGCATGAGGTGGAAGTTTTTCCACTTCGGAGCAAAAAAAAGCTGAAGCGCCTTTCTTGCTATGAAGATGCATGCAATACTTTTACAAGGGAACTATGCGAATGACCTGATTTTACTACCTTGTAACTGTTGTGGTTTCCCCATAGCATAAAGCAACTGAAACAAAAAAATTAAAGCTGTGAAGAAACTGAAAAACAACTTTTAGAAACCTTATGTCTTGTATTTAAACATACATATGTCCAAATATAAAGATCAGCTGCAATTACTTGCACACTGCACTATCCAAGTATGTTCTAAGTTCATGTTTTCTAAGAGATTCCGCCAAGGACATAAGGTTTAAAAACCTACAGTAGAGTCGATGTTAAACTGCCATATTTGAAATGCTGACCTTTACCCATGGGACAGTTTGCAAGTACATGAACATCTGCTTTAATAAACTCTAGCAAAACTGTTTCTACGTGCAAACAAGGTATTTTGCATGCACAGAGGCAGCCAGGTGGAGTCTGTCTATCCTCATAATAACTATCTTCCATATAAAGGTCTGTTTTGGTAGAATCATGGAATAATTTAGGTTGAAAGGGCTCTCTGGAGATCCAGCCTCCTGCTCAAAGCAGACCTCCAGGCTAGATCAGGTTGCTTTGAGTCTGTTCATTTGAGTTTTGAAAATTTCCAGTGATGGAGAATTCATTCCTGGACCACTCTCATTATGATTTTAAAAATTTTATTTCATGTATGCAGCTGGAATTTCACTTGACACAATCTGACTGTTGTCCTGTCATTGGGCACCTTTAGGAAGAGTCCAGGTCTGTTCTCCATAAGGCCCCCTGTAAGCATGAAAGACCACAGTTTAAACACCAACCTTTGCCTTCTCTTCTATAGGCAGAAGAGTTCCAGCTTTTCATAGGTCACATAGTTCAGCCCCATCCCCATCCCCTGGCCTCTCCACTAGACACTATTTTGTTGGTATCTCTTGTACCAGGGGAGCCCAAACTGAACACAATATTCCAGGTATGGTCTCACAAGGAAGGGGTTATATGGGAAATAACCAGTTCCCTCAGCCTGCTGGCTACACAAGCTTAACCAGCAGGCTGATTCACTCTTCCAGGCTTTCACTCTTCACAGCTGTCTCCAGGCCCTTTTCTGGAAAGCTTTTTTACCCAGCCCATCTGTCCACAATTTGGCTACATAGAGATGCTTTGGAAGACTTTGGATAAAGCCAAATTAAATGACATCCACAATTGCCCTCAGAACCATGATAGAAGGTGACAACAGTGGTCAGGCACAATTTGCCCTTCATAAACCCATGCTGGACCCACGGCTGTTCTCAGTCCCCTCATTTTCTTTCAGGTACTTGGAAATGGCTGCCACGAGGACTTGCATCAACCCTCACAGGGACTGAGGTGAGGCTGACTGGTCTGTAGCTTGCCGGATCCTTCTTCTCACCTTTTAGAAGCTAGATGTAACATTTTCCTTTTTCAAGTCATCAGGACTGTCCCTTGATCACCACAACCTTTCAAAGAAGCCTGAGAGCAGACTTTGCCAGTAAAGACAGAGGTGAAGAAGAAACAGTACCTCAGTCTTTTTTTCTTTACTCCCACCACTAGGTCACCCACTTCATTCAGCAGCAGGCCCACATTTTCTTTCATCTTCCTTTTACTAATTGTGGAAACCCTTCTTGCTGCCTTCACATCCCTTGCTAGTTTCAGCTCCAGCCAAGCTTTGATGTCCCTTGCACAGTTCCTGTATGCTTCCCATGGGCTCAAGACAGTGTCCACTTCCCTGAAGTCCAAGGCTATTACTGTTATTTGTCTTGCTCTCTGCTCTCAGGAATTTTAACTCTCTCATCTCAAGGTCTCTGTAGCCAAGATTGTCACTGACTCTTGCATCTAAGCACTTCTTATTCTTGGGTAGCAGACCTAGAGTATCCCCCTATCCCACCACCCCACCCCTCACCCCTCTTTGCCCAGCATCCAAGTACAAGATGATCCCTGACACACTGTAAGTCTCCTGGCTTGTGTTCTGTCACATTGCTCTTCCTGAAAATTGGAGGTGGTTAAAAATCCCCATGAAAACCACAGCATACAATCAGGAAACTTCTTCAAACTGTTTAAGGAAGGCTTAATTTTCTTCTTTTTCTTGACTGAATGGTCTGTTGCAGGTGACTGCCACAATATCCCCTTTGTTGCCCTTCCCTTTAGCCACGACAACAAACTTGACATACTTGTAATCAGGGCTTTTTCTATTCTATTTATGCTCTGCACATTCAGACTGCTCCTCTGTGGACCTCTCTCTCTCTCTTTACTTCCCTGCCTGCTTGTTAAGCTTGTGTCCATCCACTGTAGCTTGCCAGTCATGCGAGATATTCCACTATGTTCCTTTCATCTGAGTGATGTCCCAGCTTTGTGACTGCAGACTTCTTTCTCTTATTTATTCTGTTGTGTATTCGTTTGTGGAAAAGAACCTCAGATGATCCCATTCACCCTGATTTCTTGGAGCAAGGGGTGTCCCTCTCTCAGACTCTCCTGAGTGCGTTCCTGTCAACTCCCACATAGCTGCAGGCTTTGGCCTCCATACCCAGTGAGTCTAGTTTAAACTCTTCACAAGGTTAGCAACCCTGTCAGGAAAGATAATCACCTTCATCAGGTGCATCCTGTCTTTTCCTAGCAGACCTCATTCCTCAAAGAGGGTCACATAGCCATAAAAAAACCAAAGCCCTGCCCATGACACCAGCAACATACTAGAGATGGGCTCAGGCAAGGAACAAACAGGCGTGGAGGGAAGGGTGGTGACTTCATTCCTTTGCAGAAGAAGTCCCTCACTACTGTTGGCTCTCACTCTCAGCCTCACTAGCTCTGACAGCATGGCTAAATGCATCCTTCAACAAAACTCACTCATTGTCTTGTCAGGGTTCTACAGTTCACTCACTAAGTATCTGCAGCTGGAGAAAAAGCTTTCTTGGTTTTTCCTCCACAGGAATCCCAGCCCACCCCTGATTAAACATTGCCTCTGACCTCCCCCTCCTTCCATGCAATGGCAGACTGGGATTCTTGCTTTTACAAGGGTCACAAAGCACTTTTTTCCCTCTTGTTGGCATTTCTGATGCCATTCAGCCTGCTTCATCTGGCAGCTGAGCATCCTGAACAGAACACAGCTCCTGCAGGTGAGGCTGCTGCCACCCCCAACCTCCAGGTACTCCCTGCAGCCTGTATCTGTACAACCACATCCTCCCTAGGATTGTGTCTGTGTTGAGGTTTCCAGTATGCTGTGGCAGTTGCCTTGGCTAGTGCCAAGGACTGTTTTGTCATCACTGTGTCCTTAAGCACTGTTCACTCTTTCACTAACTCCTTCCTGTTTTTACAAGCTCATCACAGTGGCCCTTAAGTGTTAAAAAAGACAAACACAAGCCTGCTCTGCTCTCCTGTACTCAGCAGGCAGCTCCTGCATCTCTCAGTTCCTCACTGCATTTATCCCACCTTATGAAGGCCAGCTCCCCTCAGGCAGGCTGCTTCCTCATGCAGCATGTGCTGAGCAGGACACAGAAGCCTGACAAGCACCTGCACCATCCCCATTAGCTTTTATGCTCTGTATGCAACTCCTCATACTGCTTTTTGTTCCCACAGCTCACAAGCACCAGGACTGTGTTTTGTTTTGTTTTTTTGTTTGTTTTTTTTCTGCTGCACTGTGCTTACAAAGCTCTAAAAAACTTTTGAGGGGGTTTACATGCATTGGGTACCTCAAGGTTGAATTACACTTAGGCAAAAAACCTCAACACTAAAAGCAAACAGTCAGTTCATTGAACAATCAAGTGTTCCTCAAAATCACTTTTGAATTATATGCTCAACTGTGATGTGATCTACTATTCCTCAACTACTGTACCAACACAATGCTTGAAGACTGCACTAGTAAAAAAAGAATGAAGTTCCATCCTCTTTTTGTGCTGTCCTGGTTTTACTGGGACAGAATTCTAAAACCATTTTTCTGTTCAAAGAAGCTGTAGTTTTGAGAGGCTGCAGAGTCCAGTTCTGTGAGAACAAGAGATGAGGTGCTCTGGTGTGTGGTTTCCGTAGTGACCAAGGTTGAGGGTAGTTCAGTGCCATGCAGGTGCAGTGGGCCAGGAGGGAGCTGCCCAGGGCAGCTGACCCAAGCTGGCCAACCAAAGTATTCCTTACCATAAACGTCACCCTCACTATAAATCAGGAAGTTTGTGAGGATATTTGGGGCTGCTACCATGGCTGCCTTCCCGAGAGGGTCCTGTTCCATCTTGTTGGTCATCTCACACCTGGGGCCTGCTCCTCTGCTTGCTGTGACCACCACGTTCTCACTGGAGCTGTTGTGCTCACAGTGTTGGCACTCAGTCCTCACTGCTAGAAGTGCTCAGCTCAGGACTGCTGCCTGGAGCTGAGTATAACTTTGTATCTTGTATTAGCATTGGGGGTAATACATTGTTCATTGTTATTATCCTAGTAAATCCGTTTTCATTTCAACCCACAGGTCTCCTTTTCTTTTCCCAATTCCCCCTCCTGGGTGGGGTCAGATGATAGAGCAACTGTCTAAACCACAACATATACTTAAAAGGCTTGCTATTTGTTTTTCCCCAAGAGGTACAATGGACACAGCTGCTTAGGCAACTCATTTTGAGGCCTGGGAGAGAATAGTTTGTGTCACTACTTTGAACAACAAGTTATATACTTATATTTTGCCCTCTGAAATATTAAAAAGAATAAATGTTTTGAAAAAAGTTACAGAAGTTTTGAACTGCAATTGACTTTAAGACATTATGGACATATTCTAAAGAAGTGACATATTGTACAAGCAAGGACAGCTAAATGTGTTTTTCCTATTATTCTGGGGGGTGAGGAGGGAAGAAAAAAAAATTAAAAAATTTTAATACCGGAGCAGCCCAAACCCCGAAATTGTATGCTAGAGGCTTCCCTCCCCTCCCCCATCATTTCTATTAGGAGAATTTAGTACTGTTCATGGTATATAAACAAAGGAACTGACACTTTTGATGCTCATTGCAGTTCTGTCAGAGGTTTAATCTTTGGGTAACTCAATAACTTTGAACAGCCCAGTTCCTTTTTTTTTGTTGGAGATCAAGAACATTGTATGTTGCAAGTTATGTTTTTGCAATACTGCATTCATTATAGCTAGTCTGTAGGGGATTTAGCTCCAAGATGAATAAGATCACTTACAAATCTACCAAAACTACTGCTCTTACATTCAGCTCCACTTCCCTCTTAAACTCTTCTCTTCTTCCCTCTTAACTTTGTTAGCTTTTTTCTACAACGGAACTGAAATATCCATGGATACATTCTTTCCTGAAGAGAAGGCTGGGCTTTGTAGAAAGTATTTCAATCAGTGAAAGTTACTGTGCTAAAACGCAAAGAAAGTAGTAAACTCCTCCTTTACCATCATCACTCAATCACCCTCTCAGTTAAAGAAGTGTTTAAGTTGTCTCACAAGCTAGATATATTGCCTAAATAAGGACTGTAATTGTCAAAACAGTCTAAAGCTGAGTCTCATTTTATTACACCTGGGGAAAACATCACTTATGAGGAAATATTTGATCAGATGTGCCCTGGTTTCTCACTTCGGTTTAAAAAAAAAATTCACTAAAAAAAACAAACCCCAAAACAACAAAAAAAGCAAACCAGAAAGGTATAGCTTTTATAATCCATCCATACTAACAGCCATATCAACGGCATGGAACTGTCAGCCATAGCTCAGTTGTTAATTTTTTACTTCTGGAAATCACAAGATTTGTTAAACAAATTACAGAATCTGAATGTCTAACAAAAAAAAAATCATGTTTTTAACCAGACCTAGCTGGTACAAAACTAGACAAACCAGTTGTAAGCCCTCCTCACAAACACTTCCTTCTCTATTCACAGAGATGTATGGGAAAAGGCAGAACCAATACAGGAGAACACTTAGACAGCAACACACCCATCTTTTAAGACAGAGCTCTAGTTGTTAATTCTAACAGACAGGTGAGGTTTGGTATTCAACTGCATTTGGTCCCTCACAGAAGCCTAACATAAAATACCAAACAATATGGTTTGAAATGTACAGCAAAACAACCGTTCAAGAGAGCTTAGCTTGTCAGTCATGCTTAAGTAACTTAAACAATGGTTAACAAGACAGTATTTTGCCAATCAAGACTGGATTTTTTTTCCTTTGTCTGCTGAATCATAAGCCATCTGACGACTCAGACTGACACCCAGCAACCCTACCCAGTCTGGTCTTAGCCAGACTTTAGGTTTCACCATCTGGAATTGCAAGATGCTTTGGGATTAAAAGAAACCTGAGCATGTACACACACTCAATTGGCGAATGGACTAAATCTGAAAACAAAAACCAAACATTTAAACACACACACACCCCACAAAACCCACAGAGCTTCCTGAATTTCCTAAATGCTAAGAATTTTGATTCAAGAAATCTCAGATATACAATTTAGCCAGCACAATAGCTTTATTTTGTGATTTTAATTATTATACACTATTCGGTAAAAGCCCACAGGAGGAACAGCACGGAGACTTACCACTTCTTGGCATTTCCTTAAACTAGAGCCAAAGTGCAAGGCCTCCAATTAATCCTCAAGGCAAGAGAACACCACTTTGGTGTTAACAAAAGTCATGTTAACACTTAAAATATCTAATTAGTTATTCAAAAGGCCACATCTTCAAATACAATTAGAAATTTAATAAAGTTTTTGCTTCTTTTGGTATGATAAATTGCCACATATCCTACACCTAACAGGTTACGGAATATAATGTTTTCCCCAAGATATAAAAAAGCAAACAACACTGTCTCTGCATTATTCCATACACCTTAAAAATGAATGCCAGAAGTCAATTGTTCCCAGGTATTCAAGTGGAGTTTTATTTCCTTCAGACATGCTGTTGCTTCTCTTCAACAAGAAGAAAAAAAAAAAAAAGAAAAGCAAAAAAAGCCCCAAACAGATTTTTCATACACAGTATCCTGAGGCACAGGTTCCCCCATACTTGAAGGAATTTTTACACAGGGTGTATCACTTCTGCTATTTGAAGTCTATGGCACATTGCTTTTTTGGGGTGAAAAAAAAATTCTCCTCTGTGTTCAGCTGCTACAATATGGCAAAAATTTAGAAGTTAACACCATGACTAAATATTCTAATGCTTTTTTGCTGGCTATTTTGGGGTGCACACAATTAAAAGGCACACTTTTCCTCTCTCCTCTCAAATCATTTATGTACTGTATAAGCCTAACTTCCCAGCACTGCTCCATGCCTGCTGGCCCAGTGCAAAAGAAGATTTAAGTCAGCATCCAATGCTATTAGCAGCTCTATATGCTTAACCAATGGCTTTAGTTTAGCATGCTACTTCCACTGAGGTGACCATTGATGAGAGGCCAACAGTGTTCCTGAAAAAAAAATAGAATGCCTAAAAAAAAAATAAAAAATTAAGTTATTTATATTCACTTACGTGTATATTTTCCAAATGTGTTCACAATGTTCAGAAAGTGCACATTTTGAAGTCTTGTTTCAGTATTACAAATGTCCGTGACCTATATATTATAGCAGCGCCATGTGCAACAATATCTGTTAAAGAACTGTTAATGTTTCCATTACTGACCCTGTTTTGCAATAGTATGGTGAAAATACAAGAATTTGCTCTTAGCTAGAACTTAGTGTCCATAATGTCTTCAATATGGTATTTTTAAATATTTGGATTTAATTCTGTACAGCAGTCAGAATCTGAAAAACAGAAGGTTAGTGGTTTCACTTTTTGGCGCACATTTTTACGTAACAAGGATTTTCAAGAATGAGAGCAAGCTTATAGCACATGAAGACTCCTCAATAATAAATGCTCCACAAACCGTTACCACACTGTTAAAAACTTAACAAAAAACAGTAAGATTTAGTTAATGATTTGTGGATCCTTACAAAATTACTTTTTGTGATTTAACAACAGAGAACATCAATGAAATTATCATATATAAAACCAGCTTAGGTCTTAACATCAATGGTCTGATAACCATATTTAAACAAGAAAATTCAGAGTTAAGACTAGTGCTAAATTTAGCTCCTAAATTTAGATTTGAGAGTTTGGACACTCTGAACTTGATACGCCTTTAAAAAACAAAAAGGTCCAACTTCCAGAAGAGTCTGTAAAACAGCAGTTTCAAGTAAGTCTGGAGCAATTAGGTATTGTGGCTAGTTACCATAAATATGTACTACATGCTGACTTGACAAAACTGTGTTAAAAGAAGCGCGAGTTGAACCACTACCTCTGGAGGTTCTTGCTTTGGTTATCTTTAGAAAAAAATTCAGACTGTTACAATAACAGTGCAAGTTCATTATAAAGCCACATGCCACTCCGTAGATGTTTTTATTATGCCCACTGCCAGCAATGGACGTTCTGCTTGGAAATCCAGCTCCTGCTGTAAAAGGTTTGGCTGAACCAAATGAAGAAAACAATTCTGGTATCAGACTCAAATGAGAATGCACTATTTCATTTAGTTCTTGTTAAGAGTATTTAAAAGCCTTCTCCACCTATAGTCTTTTTGAAATACAAGGCACAAATAGGGAGTGGACATTCCAGCAAAAAGTGATTGTCTGAAATTAACAGTCCACAGCAGTCTTCTAGTCCAGTACAATGAAACATTTTTGCTGTCCAATTCTATGCCACGTCTTCCAGATAATCTGCAACATCGCTTAGCCGAGAAATGGTAAGGTCTTGCGTGATGCTTTCAAGCTAGAAAATAAATGAAATTACAAACTCAGAAATCATAGAAACAGTATTATTTCTTGTAGTCCTTCATATAGCATCCCATCCTTTTGGTCTCAGGCCCTTTCAGTGAGATTTCAACTCTTTTAGGAGGTGTCCAGATACATCTTGAGATATAGGGATAAGACTGGCTACTATGCTGGGTACTAAACCAGTCTCAAGTACATTTTACATTCCTAAAAACAGACAGTGAATTCTGCTACCAAGCAATTGCTGGGGATATTTTTGTTTTTGTTTTTTTAATCAGTATAGTACATAAGTTGGCAGAAGTACTAGATTTATAAATATACAGAACACAAAAATAATACACCTTTAACACGTATCCTAGGAATCTATGATAATGGCACATTCCCCCACAGAAGGTTAAAAAAAGTCAAGACAAGATCATAAGAATGTCAAGAACAGTTTTAAAAGAATCATACTTTATCACTGGCATTTGACCCTTCTGTTTCCACAGATATTTCATCTATTTCTTCACCAATACTGATATCACTTTTTTCTGAGCGATGACTAGTACTAAAGAGAAGAAAACAAACATAGAAATAAGACTCTTTTTTTTCAAACATCCAGGTATTACATTCACTTTATACCTGACATTTGATTTGGATTTCACTTCCTAGCAAGCTAAATATGAAGTTACTTAAAAACCCATAACAACTAAAGGCTTTCTACCTAGATGAAGCCATGATAAATACTGATAAACACTTAGGCCTCAATTCTGCAGTTTACAACACAAAACCTTTCACATCATAAGGGTAAGGCTGTTAAATATTTATTACTGACTGCTCATGATGCCTTATTTTTTTAATTGACTATTTCAGCATAGACCAAATTCATTGCCTAATAGCATTAATTATAGAGTTAAAACAACGCTAAGTGCATGGTTCAGGAAAAAAACCCCAACGCTTTCCACAAAAAAGCAACAACTTATCATCTTAAATTTAGCACCAGATTTTTTAAGGAAATCATTACCCCCTACACAAAAGGCATCTGTTTTTTAAAATGTGTAACTATATGTATTAAAATAGCAAAATAAAATTCAAAGGAGTTCAGAAATACTGACAGACTCCAGTAATTGTGACTAGCTGAAATATTATGAAATAATTCAAATATGCCAGTGAATATGCTTATAACGCATGAAATATTATGCTACTGTAGTATCATCCTTCTCTTACCTGTTGAAGTCATCAGCATACTCATCGTCATCTCCATTTCCTAAATAATTTTTAAAAAGTATTTATCAAACAAGTTCTCTCTTCAGGAAATGCAAAAAAGACTATTCCTGCACCAAAATGCATGGTTTGATGACCAGCAAAAGTGGGAGTAGATGAAATTACTTGTGCAGATTTAGAAAGAGAAGCTGAGTTTATGTTTGTCACTAATTACTCTAAATCTCATTTACACAAACTGTTTTGCAATTGAACATACATTTTCAGGATGTTGACTACATTGCTGAAGACAAAATTTAAATACTTGTCAGCTCTATCTTGAGAGCGAGTTGATATTTCTTATATCACATCATCATATTGCTCCTAAAGCTTACAAGGCAACTTTCAAAGGCATGGAGGGCAAGGAAATATGCCACTGAAAAACCGTGAGACTCATCTGCCTATCTTTTTCCACAAATATAAACCCCTTCTTTTCTTAGAAACCTAGACAACAAAATTTATCACTTGATATTAGCAAACATATACACAGAATGAATCAAAATTTTGCTGCATATGTAGAATACTAATCCACATATAAGACACCAGTTTTCACTTTTCTGTATTCCTTTAGGTCAGCTCTTGCTTTGAACTGCAATGAATTTCACAATGGTGTTAAATAGAGTGGCAGAAGTAAAAGCTGAAGATTTAGCTCAATATGGGTATTTCAGTTTCAGATTCCTCTAAGAAGCTGGGCCAGAAGTTTCACTTAAAAATACCTGAGCTTATTCACGTTTAGCAGTTACTTGCCTAATTCTAGTGATCCCAGTTTTGCATTCACCAACCGCAGATCTTTCAAAACAGAGTTTCTATTCAAATCTGTAACAAAACAAAAGCATTTATACCAGAAATTTAATTTATAACTCTTTAAAAGGATCCCACTTAAACATGCACACCAACCATTTACAGCAAGTGTTCTTTCATAATAACCTTACTACGATACTCTAGTATAAATTTATATATTATATCCAACTTTCAGGTCTGAACTCTGCTAACATTTAAAAACATGAGTAGCAAACAGGGAAAGCGTCCCAGTATTCAGGATCAGGTTTTACAACATGAAAGCAAATATTCCTAAAGAATTTGTGCAAATAACATAACAATAAAAAGGAGTAAGTTAGTTTCAGTTGAGTACTGAGCAGTGGAATTTTATACTCCTGAAAACTGCTTTATATACACTAGAAAGGAGTGCAGGCAAGTATTTCATGCTCCAAAACATAAGATGCCGCAACAGTAGCATAATATATCAAAACCAGAATGAGAATGAAAAAAGCATTACTATGAAGCGCATTGCAACCAGAAGGGGGCCACATACGGGCAACTTAATCACATTTGCATCTGAATGTGTAGATTATTCATTACATTACAGCAATTATCTCCTACATTCATCAAAACACAAAAACATGAAAACTTACTATCGGACTCCTTTAGCAAAGGCGCACCAGTCAGGGAGCTTAACCCACTTTTTAGAGGCAGTGCATCAGAAAGGGATGCTAGACCTTCTGCTTTATTAGCCTCAGATTTCCTAAAACAAAGCCAATAAATAAGTATTTCACAGAGCTGTAAGATGTGTGTAGTGACTTCCCTTTCTATTATTTACTAAACTGTTATAAAACTAGAAAAGCAATATTTACAGCAAAAAGAGCAAGGGGAAAGGACTATTCCTTCTGAAATCTTAAAAACAGTAGATGGTTTACTGGCACAAGTGTCAAGCAAGACATTCACTAATAAAGTCACTTTCTCACTGATGCAAAGACTTCTGCCTGCCTTCTTTCAGAGACAGAGCTCCTGCACTTTCATCAGCATCACTAGTTTTATCAAGGGGCCTTTCATTATCCCTAGATGTAAATGCAGCCAAAAGAAGAAAGATTTTAATATTCAATACTTAAATTAGTTTGGTTTACAACTAAAGAGATTATGTCTGATGAAACTATTAAGCCTAAGAGCAGTCTGTTCCCAGAATGAAAACCTCTCAATTCTAGCAAGGTAGAACTCATCATCATGTGCTTAAGTTCACTTGGCTACTACCTATCCCAGTCCTATATTTAAAGTGTTGAGTTCAAATACTACTTGCAAATAAAGGATGAAGAAAGACTACTAAAAAGAGAAAAAGATTTTCACATTTAGTATTACCAGAACTGTTTGTTACTGTGATTCTATTCCTATCAGTAATGGACATTTGAATCATTCATTGTATCTGTATCACCAAAATATCATGTATACCATCACCTATTAAAATACTTCAAAATCTTGAGCAACAGGTCAGAGACCACAAGACAAGAATAGCTTGGATTATCTTAGCCTGTTCCTTAGCAACTGCTTGCTTCCTTCCTCTCTAAGACACCCTTCTTATAGGAATGGGCAAAGCTCCTATAAGGAATTTACATTTTTGTAAACGAAGCAATGCTGGCTCCTCTCCTACTTAGTCGTCCCTTGAGACTCAAGCACACAGCACAACATACCACAAAAGGATTTCACCTGAAGAATATGTTCTTTTTTCTCCTCTAGAGGAGGTGTCAGGAGGATGGAAGTGAAAGACTCAGAGAGAGCTCAGTTACAATTAGTTGCTAGCTTATTTATTAACATATTCAGCAAACCTTTTTATGGAACATTACTATAATATATACATCACAACAGGTACAAATTACGACTTAGTGGACTGTGACTCTACTACATACACACGTAATTTGGAATTCTTTTTTGTAGGGAGTTTCCCTACTAGGAAAAAATACTTCTTTTACTGAATAATTAAGTCTTTTTCTTTGATGGCCTTTCTGAAGAAACCCAGTTTACCCAGTTTCAAAGTGAACTCCCCTTCTCATCATACGAAAGTGCCCAAACAATTAGTAAATATTATTATTACCCAGAAGTTTTTCCAGCCTTGTCTTGTTTTCCCAACTTACCAATTAAACCTATTTTATGGCAACACAACCACTTGCTATGATGGTTAAGACTTTGGTTAAAGACTAGTTAAATAAGCTCTTGAGTAAGGAGTAAATGCACTCAGATGCAGTTTTAATCTTGCTATTTCCAGTAAGAAAAAAAGAAATACCATAGTAGGGTTATTTGCAACACACAATATTTTCCAGAGAAAAATCACTGCTCTGAGGAAAAAAAAATACCTACTCTTTATATACATCCAACTAAGGCTGTATTATAAATAATCTTTCTCAAATAGTATATTAATTTATTAGAAAGAGACCTAGTTTACCTGGAATGATTGCTTTGTATTGTACCAGAATGTTTCCATTCCAAAAGTTAGCATCTACTGCAGTGATAATACAAAAGAGTTTTTACTGTTGTACTCACTATTGATGTAGTCGGAGGAAAAGGACAACATGAGGGGAGCTACTATCAAACTGACTTGCAAATGCTCCTGCAACCTCTTCTGGTAACCTCTACTAAGCCAGAGAAATTCTCTGATTACTCAAGCACAGCAAAAGAACACCATGAAACGATCTTGCAGCATTTCTCAATAAAGATATCTAAACTAAGCTTCAAGATACTGTGACATGGTAATACAAAGATAGTTTTTTCAGTTTTATAACAAAGCTGTTGTATAGTCACAGTCACTAGCTCTGGTATTTGTCAGCCATCAGACTCCATAGGTGAACAATAAAAAATGCCCTTCAGAAGTGTCTGAAAAAATTACATAGGCAGAAATAACAACACTCCACTGAAAACTTAGACCTGCACACAAAAGGTTCTGCCATGTGAAGAGGAAACCCTCAGTTGTGAGAAAGCTTTCCTTGTTCTCACAGTGATGAAACCAGTTTACACATTCACCAGATTTTCTATACTCCTTAAAAAGCCATACAGGTAACTAAAGCACTATCCCCATTATTGTCCACCTCCTCCAGTACTGATCACTACTGCAGCTCTGCTTCAAGAAGAGACACTGACATCCGTGCCTCGTACATGTTCATTTTACCAAATAAATAGGCTGATGACATTATATAGTCTAACTGACGTGCCTTAAAGTGATACAGGTTTTCCACTCATGGTATCTCCAAGAGCTCCCAGATGACGCTGTGCATTTCAAAGAACAAAATCACAGAAATGCACATTTCAGAAATAAAATGTTGCAGAACAGATCTGAACACTTGCTGTTACAAAGTGCAAATAATCAAACATCAGCTAGCTCTCAAAGGTTTGCAAGCATACTAAAGACAAAAGAAACCTGCATTAAGTAAACATCCATGCTACTTACCAGCCGTAAGTTCTTTCTGGTTTGGGTATAGGATCATCAAAAAAAGAATCTCCCTCTACATCACCTTCATCCACACCTGGATCACTTTTTTCTTTGGTATTTAAGTCTTTGTTTTCTAGTTGAGGATCTAGTTTTGCTTCATTAGGCAGAAAATTAATGCTTCTTTTGCTTGCTTCCCCTGATGAGATACTTGTATCACTTTGAGTAATTTCAGCTGCCTTGAAAGATAAAGAAAAAAAGCCCTCACTGAAAGGAGTAAGTAATTTCTCTTGAAGAAAACCCATATAAAGTGAATTTATGTCTTATAAAAATGTAAGTGGTAATATAAACACGCAACACATAATATACAACTACCATCACTTTTCAAAAAAGTTAGCTGAAATTTATTAGTACTTCTCAGGATTATATTAGTATCATCAGAAGTCACACAAGAGAAAAAAGTTGCTTTATGACTTCAGAAAGAAAGTGTTCTTTATTGTTGCTGCCATTAAAAAAATCTGCTCCATCCTCTGTGTGCCTTTGCTATCTAGATCACCTCTGCTATAAAACCAATCAATTTTAAAAGATGCTGGTCACCAAATAAAAGAAATCTATATACAGACTGATTCATACACCCTAGCTTTGAATACAGGGGGGTTTGTTTGTTTTACAGTCTAGAAGTTACATGATGCTTTATTAGTATTACCCTGCAACGCTTCAATAAGCAAATATTGTTTGTTACAGCCATAGTCTTCAAAAGAAATCAATTTAAACCCATGCAAATTACTCTAACTTCTATATTAAATGGTAATATCTGCACTATAATATTAGGTTTTAAAGCAGCAAGCATAAGAAGACTGCAGTTAATGACTCCCTCCAAATACTAAAAACAAAAATGATGCAAACAAGATACTTTAAAAGTACATAACTTTTGGTCTTTGTATGTTTTGTCTATTGGTTGCCAAGTCACAGTCAGAGTCAGTTCAGCTCACAGGTCTGCTGAAAAACCACCAGAGAATCTCAAGTTTCAATCAGGAAGTCTAAACTGGCCAGGTAACTTCCATCTTGCTCCAACTGAGACTAGCTAAAATTTCCTCTATGTTGTTTTTACTCCAAGTATGTTGCACAGGCAGAATATTCTCCTACCCTGCCTTTGCCAAGGAGAAAAAGAACTGGGGGGGGAAGTGGGGAAGGGGAAACGCCATCATCATATTTGGGGTTCTTTCTTTCACTTACTTCATGTATGTTATGTAGCTTTTTCATTATGTATAAATGATCTTACCTTATTTGGTATTGGGTGTGTACTTGATCTTTCATCAGATGATTTTGATGTTAGGCACAGGCTATCACTTAGAACTGGAGCCACCTAAGAAGTTTCACATAAACACTTATTTAAAATATATTGAATTTTGCCCCAATATCAATCAAGAAATAAGGCTATGTTCCTCACTCACAGAGTATGCAAACTGTGACACTGAGATATTATGTTAGGAAATTTATGACAACTACTTCTGAATTTAGCCTTTCGTTAGGGTACTAAATGTGTCTTGGAGCAGAGAATTTTCTTTCAAGACACAATCAGAACAGAGACTAATCTAATGCAATTGGTTGGATTTCATTCATTTAATTAAAAACTAATTATATATTCCATTAAAATATTACTGTCATTGCCTTCAGGTAGTTCAATACTTTCATATATTTAAAGTACATATGTTTTCAGAACAGCTTTAAAGCTTTTAACAAAATACATTCTAGGCTTTTCAGGTCATATTAAAATTAGAAATATGCCAGAGATTGCAGGTACAGCTAAAACTGGTATCAAACCACACTAGAAATTAGAAAATAAGTGACAGTGGTTTGTGTCATTTATCTGGGTTCACACTGTGTTACTATGTTGTAGCAAAATATTAGTAAAGAGTACTAGGGTGGCAATAAAAGTAATATGAGTCATAATCTTTATCTTTCAGCATTGCCTTCTGATAAATTATGTTGAAGGCATTTCCTATTATACTAACTTCAATAGACTTGAAACAGTATAATACTACAACAGTAGCCAAGTGTTCTTAATTTCAGTTTTTCATCACTGAAATGAAAATGAATAAAGAACTATGAAGAAAGAAAGAAATTACATGGTAACACAACTTACTTCTCCATTGCCTGAAATCTTTTTCTGCTGACATTTCCTAACAACCTCCAACAACAGGGGACCACCCACAGTACCTTCTGCTTCTGTAATTCCCAAATCTCGAGCTAAGTTTTCTCGACCATCAAGGCCATTTAGCTGGGAGGGGGGAACAAAACCAAAACATTAAAAAAAGATAAATCACAACACAGAGATAACCATCAAAAACCACATAATATATCTTATTTAACACAGCAATATTGTGACTAAACAGTGACTATTTAAGACTTCCTGTTGCACCTGGACTAAAGTAACAATAGCCTATTGCATCATTCTGATCTGTACCTGAGCTTACCACAGATCATCTAAAGTTTTTTTAAATATGCAAGTAATCATCAGTAGGATGCTTCAGGATTTAAGGATTTATATGGTCAAGTTACTTTAGCCTATCACATTTAAAAGTGGATCGTAGGACTCTCAGCCAGAGGTTTCAGCAAATTCAGAGATGACGGGCAGTCCCCATTCCTGGGCATACAGAAGTACACCAGCAGGGGTCGATGCTTAGTTTCAGCCTCTGTTCCACTTTAAAAACAACATGGGTTTGGACAGAAACAGGGATGAAAGTAATTCAGTACCAGCAAAAAAAAAAATGTAAAAAAATCTACAGGAGAAGAGTAAAGAAAAACACACTTTTTAAAACTGAACTTCACATTATAGCAGAAGCAGAATGCTGCAGCAAACCCAGGTTGGTTGGCATAATCTTGAAATGGCAATACTGGAAAGGGCACCAATTCATCTTGAACACTTATGATTATTTAATAACAATTCCTATCACAACATTGGTCAAGTAAATATTGAAGCAAGCCACCACTAGCCAAGCACACTGAAATATGAAGGATAGAGACAATACAACAGACTACTCAGAGACAGGGGCTAGAGTAAAGGAAGACAAAGTAAAATCTTTCATCATTATATGCAGCAGTCTTGGCCAATTTCCTTAACTTTCACCAAATTTCACATATGCACAGCAATAGGTGAAAAAGATGCTTTTACTGGAAAAAGGAAGGGGGCATTTCAAAAAGCATGAAATGCCTTTACAATGCAAACAAAGCACTGCTCCCAAGAGTGAGAGCAACATGGCACAAAGCGCGACTGTTTCTATTTGGTAGCATGAACACGAATTTTTGTACCATGTGTCCTAGTGCCATAAATGCAGATAAGGATACTTGGCAAGGGACAAGGGTACACAGAATTCTCTTTGATTAAGCTCCTAAAAAGAAACATAACTTCTGAGAAGCAGAACTCAATTAATTGAAGCAATACAGTTGGATTTTTAATAAATTAATTATTTAAACTGACATTAAGAATAAAAGTGAGTATTTGAGATGTAAAGAGAAATTCTTCAGTTAAATAGAACTGTTTGAAACCCAAATTTATTACTAAAACTTTTATATCATAAAAAGATACAAAGGGACAAACATGATGAAAAACCTCTAACTCAGTATGAAAAGCCTAAAAATCGTCAGTTGGGCTACATGATAAGGGTAGGTCCCTTCCAACTGAACTACTCTACTCAATCACTTTTTGTCATGTGCATCTGCATGAAGTCCTTTGTTTCACTGAAATTTCTCTCAGATTATTGACATTATTTAAATTTTCATGCAACAATAGTAACTTAGTATCATGACATAGTAAAAATATTGGCAAAAAATGTTGCAGAAATATTCTGTTGTATACACTGTTATGTGATGTCACAAAAATTATTAACTTGTTAATTCAAAATTAACATATTTCAAGCAATGATTTCTGAATAAAAGGGAATACTCAGTTATATTAGCACACTTTCCTGGAATACGTGTCTTTATGGCAATAAGTACCTTTTACAGACTAAAAATTTTATTTGGAATAAACACAAGCAAGAGGCCTAAACAAATTACTATAGCTTCTGTACTAATTGCCATGCACTTCAAACAATCAGCACAGGGTACAAATAAAATCAGTATATCTTACTGTGCTTGATTCAGGCTGAAAAACTGCCAGTGTAAAATCAAGATTGAAAAAATGTAGAAATTCTGCAACAAGACCTGCTACCAAGCGACCTGAAAAGGAAATGAGAAGAGTAAAAATACACTAAATGAAACAATTTTTGCTTCAAAGATATAACATCAACGTGGCTTCCGTATGAACATCTATATTGATGCAACACTCCTACAAACTTAATTTAGACATTCAGCAAACTACCACCACACAGCTAATTTGTATACCAATTCCCTAATTTCTATCTCAGTTAACGTATCAAAATTAAGTCAGCAAAACTGCAGGAGCACAGAGATTGCTTACAAAATTCAGTGTGAGATTTTTTTTAAACTACTCAGCTGTTTTGAAGACATCATTTTGGCATTTCTCCTATCTGTACATCCACTACTATACCTCTACGGTTAGTTTTCACTGGTTACTGTTCCTACTGGTCCAGAATGGCTCTCAGTTCGCATAATCGTAACTCATCATGAAATATTAATTTCAATGCGTTAGTTACCTTGGTTAAAAATACAACTTCAGGAATATTAACTCCAAAAATTATAGATTGAATTCTATACTGAATTAATAGTAATTATGACATTTGACAAGTACAAAAGCATCTTTTACATCACAAAGACTGTACTGTTAATAAAAGATTCAAAGATTTAATCCTTTGCTCCCTATTTTTTTGAGAAGTATACTAAACAAAGAACTTACCATCTTTTGTACCTAAAAAACTCTTCAAGCTTTCATTTACCAGAGGTGTTTTGTTCTGTCAAAAAGCAAAAACCAAAGAGTAATTAATAATTAACATCATCCTAACACTAGCAAGAAACTGAAAACCATAGCAAGTTGGTGTTTTGGTGTACATTTTTCCACCACGATGCCTGGCACATGTAATTCACTTCTTCAAAATCTACCTTTGTATTAATTCTACTACCTACAGGTAAGAGCTGCAGAGCCATATATTTACTTAGGCAAATTAAAACTGTCTCATTATTTCTATTATAAAAGATACAGAGCTAGAGTAACTTCACCAAAATTTTTAATAGTATACTGATTTTTATTTACTTAATGATTAAAAAGGTAAGCTAAGCAGTTAACTTCACAAGTTGCTCAACTAGTACAGTGCCAAGTTTGTTTAAGGAAATTCAGTCCCACATTTTTTTAAAAAATGGGAATTTACAGATCATCTAGATCAAAGTGTGGAACTGCGCTAATTAGTGGCTCACAAAACAATATTAATCTTCTATTAATTAAGAGACCTTCAGAGATATTACGAAAATGTTTTTCCTCCCGTGTTAGATTTGCCCTATACAACTTTGATTTTTAAATAGATAAATCAATGTGCTATGTTTGGGTTTGTCAAAATAGTTCAGGGATTTTTCCAAACCAAATTCTAGATGTCATTCCTAACATATCAAAATATCCTGAGTAAGAACCTAACTCAAAGAAAGGGATGTTATAGTTATTATCACTATAGTTGCAAATGCTAACACACACAAGAAAGCACTGTGTGAAAAAATAAATACATCTTGTTTAATATTTAATAATTCAGAGTAGTGGTATTAATATACTTTCAGTGTCTCTACAGCGTAAAATTAAAATATCATGACACATTTAAGCCTTTTGAAAAAAAGGGTGAGCCAAGATCAACTGTTCTGTTGTATCACCCTTCCATTATGTCTTCTTCAGCAATCTTATGTTAGATTTCTGGAATGTGGAATCTCATACCACAAAATAACTACTTCTACTCCTTACTGATGTCACAATTACATCTGTTTCAGTTGTGCGATTTTCCAGGAAGAGCACAACTATCTTAACCAGTGGAAGAATAGGTCAGTTTTCCATTCCTTTCTTTTGAAACAGAGAGAAGTCACACAGCACCCTCTCCTCTCTAGTTCTAGAAAATGGAAAGACACCGGGAACGAAACAATGCCAGAAGTAGAAGGGGTCACAAAACTAGCGTCTGCACACCACAGCAATATTGCTACTTAATCATGCTAGCATCACATACTCTTAATACTATTATATTTTCAAGGTACCAGTACATAGTCCATTTCTTAATTCAGAATTCTTCCTTAAATACAAAAAATTATCCTGAAGCAAGCCTACAACATCCTTATAAGAAATACCAAAAGCATTAGTATATTTAGTAAATTACTGCACTAAATTGCTTTCACAATACACTTGTCAAAAAAACCTATTGTAATATCTTACATTTCAAAAGACATTATTTCAATTTGATAAAATCTTGAACAGTCAACTAGATTTTTTTTATAGAAGCATTTGGACGGAAAAGATATTTAATTATTCTCGTCAGTTGAACAGAAGCAATAGCAAACCAGCAGAGATGGTTACTTAAACTACAGTTTCAAAAGGTTATGTAACAATTCCTATTTCTAAGCATCAGGAAACATCCTGGTAGTCCTGTGTTCTTTAAGCATCATGCGCTTATGCAGCAATACATAATTTTCTTTTGTTACATTTCACAAATAGAAAGTAGTAAAGCTATTATTTTTAACTTTAAAAGAAAAACGATCAGGATGATGATTTTCTTAATTTATTTTTTAAAAGTTCTCTTACCTCTACTTTCTCTTGTTCTTCTAATGCCAAAAAAACAGCTGCTCGCAACTCTGCCTGTCAAATAAAAAAAAAAAAACAAAAACAAAACACCACAGCATTTCTACAAGCACTGTTTTCCTACGCAAATAGAATGCAAAGAGCCAGCAAGTAGCTTAACAGCTATTTGCTTCTCTTCAAGCAACTTGGCATCGCTGGTAATCTGCATCAGTGCAATTAAAATACTTAAAGATTACAGGCAATGTGACTTGAGGTTAAGAAAGGGCTGTTTTCAGTCTGGGAACAACAAGTCGGTGGGGGATTTGATACAAGACTACCTAAATTATTTCTTCATATACAAAAAGATTCCAAATTACATTATCTGCTACCAGTTTCTTCTGAGAGTTGAAAATCCAGCTCTTTCAGGCAGCTTTGAAACACCTATGTTTTATTTACAATTCGTTCAGGAAACATGAACAAATAGCTTGTGATAACACATCTTTAAAAGTTAATGTTAAGATAGATAAATTCCTATGGTCAGATCACACCCAAAGAAACAAAATTTCTAAAGAAAAAGGAAGTATGATTCCAGTCATTCAAATATTCCTGTAACTAGGTTTTACCTAACTGATTTTGAATATCTTAGTATCAAGGATCAGAATTCTTCTAAGAACTATTTTGAATATTTAAGCTTAAGCCTTGTCTACTCTTTTCAGTTGTTTTTTTTTAACACTAGTTTCTCTACATCTTTCATTGAACATATCAAATGGACAATAGACATTACTTTTCACGAAGGAGTCTGCCACTTTAATCAACTCTTAATCTGACACTTAGTAGCCAGTAGATAATGCTACAGTAATGAACTAAGAGAGTGTTACTCTACATGCCAGTTCTCTCAAGAGCAAAGAAAGCAAGCTTTTAAAGACAGACTGATTTCCGTAACTAAGAACACGAAGAGTGTCTCGATTGTCTCATGTATATTACAAAAAGTAACTAAACATGGAT
>VZRW01004571.1:19636-43610 GCA_013398125.1 Aegotheles bennettii | reverse complement strand
CCCCGGGGCAGTGCCCATCATCCCCCCCGGGGCAGTGCCCGTTTCCCTGGCAGGTTGTGGCGCTGCCCCGGGGCACAGTGCGGAGCTCCCTGGCGGGGTGTGGAGCCGAGTGGAGAGGTGCAGCTCCCTGTGGCAGGTCCCACCATAGCTCTGCCATGCTCTGTGCCCTGCGCTGGCACTGGGGACTCAGCTCCTCGGGGCTCAACAGCTGGCCGTGTTGGGGACAGCCAGGTGGGGCAGTGGGAGCACCTGTGCCAAGGAGGTGGATATGGTGTGTTATTGCTCTTTAGGATCTGTACTAGGAGTTGTAGAGGAGCAATGGTAGCCTGAGCTATGTGAGATGTCACCAGCACTGCGCTCACTTCCTATGCAGTGCCTCTGCACATCTTGCACTCCACAAATTAGTGTATTGTGCATTAAATCAGTTACAATCTCAAAATGTCGCTTTACAGATCAGGGTCAGCGTGCACATTTCTCCCTGGGACCCGTAAGGCTCAATCCTCAGCCCAGTGCTGGCATTCTGTCAACAGCCACATGACAATTTTTCTCTGAGGTGCATTTTGTTAGTGCTGGCTTTAGGAGGACCCTGGCATACCTGGAGTCCCAGCGGCTGCAGCTGTAGCACACGATGATACCTGATGGCAGGTCCCATGTTCCTGTATGTGTTGTAGATATATGCACAGTCTCTGCAGAGGCTGAGGCTTCCCTTTCCTCCAGGTTCTCTGTTTTTCCCAGCTGTTCATCATTCTGTGGATCTCGTCACATCAACCCTGTAATCATTTATAACTTTATCAAGCTCTGGTTTAGAAGCAGATGGGACTTTTGCTTCCATGTCTGTCTTAGTTTGGAAGGATGTTCTGGAGCCTGCGCTGTAATAGCTAGAAAACTCCTCCAGATTTCTTGTCGTGTGTATTAATGGCCAATTTGTAACCATTTATTCTTGGTTCATCCTTGGTCTGAAGTTGTTCCTTCACCCTCCTGGCACTGACTCCTCGTGTACAAGCAGGCAGGTTCATCCCTTGCCCTGTGCTTGCCAGACTAAGGCGAGCCAAGCAAGTCCTGCCAGTGCAAAGTAGGGAGCTTTTAAACACATTTTGGAGAGGGGATGCTGCTGTCTGCAGGGGGTCCCTACTGACACAGACCTGGCACTTCCCTCGGGTGTGGGAGGGGGTGCCTCAGACTTGGGGTGCAGGGCAGCCTTCCCCTGCCCGGTCCCTCCTCCGGCCCCTCTGAGGATTCCCCCGGGGCTCTGCACGACATCCAGAGCTTGCAAGGAATGCACAGCTCACCCCAAATAACAGAAAACACATAGCAGAGCAGCAGAGGCATCTCGGGGCCCCATGCTGCTCCCAGCCCCGGCTGGGTGGGCGGTCTGAGGAGGGGGAGACACATAATGAGAAGCATTTGCTGCTGCAGCTAACTATAGTCTTTTGTGTTTGGGAGCAGGAGGGACAGGCGTGGCCCTGCTGCCTGACCTCAGCGCTGACGTCAGAGAACCCCAAATGAGGAACAGGGAGTGCTCGGGAGAGAGTGGCACAGCCGGGTTGCCCAGCGGGGAAGGTGGGACCCCAGGACCACCAAAGGGAGGAGATACATGAGAGGTGTGGGTTCCCAGCCAAGGGTACTCTGCATCCACAGTATCGAGACTCTGGCTTCAGTTCAAGGTGGGCCAAAGGAGTCTGGGTCTTCTACGGGCTGACTCAGCAACACAAATCTGTGCTCCTGTTTTCCCTCACCTGTTCTGCTTCTTTAACCACTTGGATGATGCTGAAGGTTATCAGTTGCAGCACAGTCTCTGTATCAGCTTGCACCTGGGGATCAGTTCTGGGAATGGTAAGGAGGTTACAGATCTGCAGTGTGCCAAGCAGTAGGATTGTGCCTTAAAAACACTGCTACACAAAATATTTGGTTCTAACACTACGGATGCTGTCCTGTTACTCCTGATCACTGCATGAGTGGAGGGCTGGATTCATCTGCCAGCCTAGGGCAATGTGGTGACAATTGGATCCAGGAGAACATATGGCAGGAGTCTCAGACCTGGATAATTTTATTGTAGTGTAATGCCCCAGAGAGACCTCAGGGACAGGGCAAAGCCTTGTCAGGCTAAGGCAGGTGTGGTAAAATGTAGAGACAAGTGACATAACTTGTGAATTTTCTGTGCACACAGAAATTCTGAGTGCACAACCTAAATTCTTCACAAAATGCATCTGAGTCCTCAAAGAGGCTGTGATTAACAGAACAAGATACAGTCACAGAATCACAGAGTGGTTTGGGCTGGGGGACACCTTTAAAGATCACCTAGTCCACTCCCCGGCCATGTCCAGGGACATCTTGCACTAGATCAGGTTGTGCAGAGCCTTGTCCAACCTGACTTTGAACATACTCTAACTCACAGGAGCCAACTGCATAGTCATTGTTAAGAATGTAAACATATTAAAAAAAATCCAGCACCATTTTCTCATTCTTTGGTGTTCAGTGGAATCTTTTCTCCTTCAAAAAGAGTGATGGAAAGGAAGTGTAGAGGATATCCTTAAATATTAATGTCAGTGATAGTGATATTGAAAGTAGAGAGAAGAAACAATCATCCCCTGCTTCGTCACAGAAGTTAGGAAGTTCAGGAAACAGTTGTGAGAACTTTTAAAAGATAAAATAAGTGGTTTATTGCCTTGTAAAGACTGTGCAGTAGAAAAAGGGGAACTGAGGTAAGGGTATGGCTAAAATACCAGCCTGGAGGGATAGCATTTGCACCAGTATGGGCTTAGATTTGTGAACCAACAAGGAGACTGAAAAGAAGGACCAGAGGAGATATGAGAACAAAGAACGTTGAAGTGGGGTTTTGTTTTGGTTTTGTTTTGCAGAGATCTTGAACCAAAGGATGTCAGGGAATTAACAGTGCATTGGTGTTCATAGGGTGACAATGGCATGTCTTGTGAAATTGTTGGACAATTAATACCGTATCAGCCCTGGGCAAAACAGTGAAAGGGCTGACCCACGTTGTAAGAGGGAGTGATGATTGCCTTTAACTATACAGCCAACACACATCTCTGAGCAAGTTAATTCTGTCTGTTTGGAATACCACCAGTGGAGATATGTTGATAACCTGGGAGGTTTGCTTCCCTGTTTTATTGTCGCGTAATATTGTCACCTTTTAGAATCTCTTATCTTGTTGATAATTCAAAACTTCATTAAATGATGTCCATTCCATGTTAAAGGACAAGAACTTGACCTTAGGTGCTGCTGTGATCAACTCTCTGAAAACCTACCAGAGCTTTCTGAAAAAATGTCTTGAAGTCTTCTCCTTGCAGGAGGATGCTCATACGCTTCACATCAAGTGATGCCGACCCCCACTCTGCCTTTCATCTGCTTGGTGGGAGGCACTCTTCATCTCCTGACCCACCACAGAGCTCCTGTGCTACCTGCTGCGTTCCCTAAGTCACACATTACCAAGCATATCTGTGCATTTACACTCGGTGATTCTCTGCATGTTGTGAACAACCCTGGGTTGAGGTAAAGCACCCCGATACTTCTATAAACTGATATGGCACTTTATGCTGCTTTGCACTTAGGTTCATGCTATTCAAAGACCTCATCACACCATGTCAGTTTGATTTTTCTCTCTGAACAGATCCAACTCCCGTTTGAGTTATTGCTCAGTGTGAATTTTTTTCAGAGAGGCAGGAGCAAGATAGGGGTCTTTGACTTCAATCGAGGGAAGTTTCGGAGGTAATCTTTTCCCCTGTGTTTAGGGGCCTGTCATATGAGGGTGCTGCTCCTCCAGCTGCTTCAGTCAGCAGAATGGAGCCTCTCAGAGCTCCCTTTGTATTTTAGACATGAAGACCTTGACTTTTTCTTCTCTCCAAATGCAAAAACTATGCACTGGCTGCTTCATAATTTCTTTGGTGACTTGAAAGCCTTCAAAGTTCTGGCTCTTATGTTGTTTCCTCCTCACATCTCTGTCTCAATTCCCTGTCTGTAAAATGGGGTAAGACCAAATTTTGTGCCTCCAGGGCGAGAAGCATGAGGAAGAAAAAAGCAATTTTGGCACATCGGAGAGTGATAAGGGATTTATGTAAGTCATTTGTCAGTAGTACATGAAGAGCTGATTAAACACTGAGTAGTAACTCATCAACTTTTGACTTAAACTCTGTTGCTGTATTTTACAATGGGTGATTGCCAGCCAGCAGGGCTGCTGCGAGGAGAGTCCCACAGAGTAGTTCACAGGTACAGATTGGTGGCTGTGTCCTGGAAAGCAGGAATTAAAGGATTTATTGATTGCAGTAGATGACCAGTAGAATATGAATTACCAGCTTGATGAAATAGGGAGAGGAGAGGAGAGGAAAGGAGCTGGAAGGGACTTACAATCATCCTGTCCAACTGCAAAGAAAAATTGATATTACATACGTATACTTCATTAGTACAATGATTACTGACATAATGTCAGTGTTCTGGGATCACCATTTCAAACCTATTCTGGTAACAAATTGAAAGGAGAACCCCTTTGGTTCGAGATCTGCTCTATATGCAGAGATTGAAGGCACAATTGGCAGCATTGTGCAAAAAGGCACCATTGGTTTTAAAATGGTTATAAAATTAGCCAGTAGGGAACTACAACAGGACCTTCAGAAAATTGAGTCCAATCTGCATTTGAACTGTGAGTAAGTTTTATCAAGGTCCCAGGTACGTGATGCCTTCTCTGTTCCTCTGGCAGGTGACAGTATTTCTTACCAATTTCCTAATGTTTCAAGGATCACCACTATTATATTGCCATGTTTGCTAGCAGACATAATGCTGCTTTCCTCAAATTAGATGCTTTCCCCATGCACATGATGTTAAAACCAGAGTCACATTCATCAATTTCTTCCTAGGAGGCTCAGATGAACGAGACTAACGAAGGGCAAGGACCTCTTCAGTGTCCTGACCCCCAGTTCTACAACGCATTCTCTCAGCTTCATCCTGCCATTATCTCTGCTCTCAGGAACCTGTAACCCAACACAGACATCTAGCCAGTCTCCAGGGAGTCCCTGGTCCGGGAATTTGGCCTTGTTTGCAGCATCTGAGCCACGATGTCATCACCTTGGGGCCCCACACATAGATAGCAAGGGAGGAAACAATATGAGTTATGCTGGCCCCTGCTTTCTTGTGGTGAGATCTGTACTTGCCAGAAACTTCTGGCCTTTGTTCTGGGCTGGGAATGGGTTTCATAATGGAGAGAGAGGCACTTTCTATTCTGAGTGGAGAAAGCAGTACCAAGGAAGGTTTTAATTATCTCACATCAATGCAGAGCAGTCCAACTGCTTGCAGTTGCAGGAGCTGATGAGCACTGCAGCCCCAGCCCAGTCTATTACCGTGAGAAGGGCTGTAGGAAGGGAACATGTTCTCACCCCAGGGGAAAGTAGGACTTGTTGGAGCATGAGACCAACCCTTAGCAAGGTCCAGAATGGGCCAAGAGCAGAGGAGAGGACTCCCTCTGCCAGACTCAGAGCAACTGAGTAAAGCAAACGCCAATTAGAAATGGAAGGAAAGCACAAAAAGCCTTTCTCATCTTTGTCCCATCTGAGCTTGTCCTTCTAATGTCTCCAAAGGACTAATGAAGAGCTTGGGCTACTGCTGTTCATAACCTAGCAGGGAATGTTACAAACATGTGGAAGATGTTCTTGTCTTCATTTTTATACCTCGCCTTGCAATCATCCTCTTTTCCTCCAGGGTAGCCAGGTCCAGTCCTGCACTTTGGAGTCCTGCTATGAAAATTATCTGCTCAGCACTTTTCAAGTGCTTCAAAGGAGGGTTCTTGTTTATGTGCCAGCTGTACTTTTTTATTCCTCCTGTCTTGCTGCTGCTAAATCTCCGTCTTGCTACCCTTATCTGTTAGTGGTTCACATTACCTTTTGCTAGATCCTTTCTCTGCCTTGTTTTTGCTTTCCCATTGTAAGTATAGATCTAAATCCCGCATCCCTATTGCAAGAGCTGTTACTTCCTTCCCTCCCTCTTAGTTTGATTAATATTTCCTTCCTTCTTTTC
The DNA here is from genome assembly GCA_013398125.1 of Aegotheles bennettii. NCBI lineage: Eukaryota > Metazoa > Chordata > Aves > Caprimulgiformes > Aegothelidae > Aegotheles > Aegotheles bennettii. Next base: position 37,592 of record VZRW01004571.1, on the reverse strand, counting down.
TGCTTACTCACCAGGTCACATTGCTGATTTTAATACGACCTTGCCTTCTGCTGCTTCTGAAATGCCCTCTGTAAAAAACGCATCTGTCCCTGGCTTCCCTATCTATGTCCCAAGTCCTTCACAGTCTTGGATGCCTTTATTTGACATTTCCCAATGTCTAAACTCCTGATGGATCATGTTGCTTGATTGACAAAGAAAATATGTCTTATGAGGAATGACTGAGGGAGCTGGGGGTGTTCAGTCTGGAGAAGAGGAGGCTCAGGGAGGACCTCATGGCTCTCTCCGGCTCCCTGAGAGGAGGTTGGGGTGAGGGGGGGGTCGGTCTCTTCTGCCGTGCCCATGGTGAAAGGACAAGAGGGAACGGCCTGAAATTGCAGCAGGGGAGATTCAGGTTGGCCATGAGGGACAATTCCTTCCCTGTGAGGGTGATTGGGGGTGGGAATGGGTTGCCCAGGGAGGTGGTGGAGTCACCATCCCTGGAGGTGTTCAAGAGGCTTCTGGATGTGGCGCTGGGTGCTGTGGGTGAGTGGAGATGGAGGTAGGGGTTGGGCTGGATGTCTTGAAGGTCTCTTCCAATCCTGATGATTCTATGAATTCAGTCGGGCTGTGGGGGAATGCCGCACTGCTGCCTTTCCATTGCTGCCTCTTCCCCTGCTCTGCTTCCTTCCCTCTTTTCCTCTTTGGAGCAGTGCTGGTATTCAGCTTTTCAGTGTTGCTGTCACCAGGTCCACCCTGCTGGCCTTTCTCTCTTCTTTCCATTTCTGGCTCTTTCTCTTCTTCTGCTCACAGTCATCACTTGTATTTCTCCACTAGCTAATTCTCTTCATGCTTTGTTGTCCTTTACCCTTGATTCATTTCCCCCTTCTCTTCCATTACAAACTCAACGCTTAAAGTCCTCAGCCCTTCCACATTCCTGGGATCTCTTTCACCTCCTGGACTGGTGTTAACAAACTCCCATAAACAGTCTGAATTCTGCCACTTCATCGCCTTTCCTCCTGCATTTTGCCATCTTCCTTGTTTAAAATGGGAAGGTTCAAAGTTTTACATGTTCCCTTGTCCTCAGGTTCCTTTAGCCTGTTTCAGCTCATTCCTCAAGCTCTTTCCTCCTCTCACTTTCAGTTCTTGCTTTGTAAGAGCTCTCTGCTTCCTCCCACAGGAAAGGAACAAGAAATCACCTCTTCTTTCTCTTTGCCTTTCTTTCATTCTTCTCTTTTTTCTCCCCATCACAAATTCAGAAATTTCTTACCTACTTTATTCTGTCATTGTAATCCCAGATAACACATTCTGATGATTTCAAGTGCAGCATTTCAAAGAATTTATATGACTTTTTCATCGTTTGCTGTAGAAGGGAAGATGAAGTTTGTAGATAGTATTTTCACAACAACTAGTGTATTTGTGTCACGGTGGGCTCTGGACTTCAGTTTCTAAGGCTACAGGGTACAATGTGAATGGGACATAAAACCTGATGCACAAAATCACTCCGGCACGAAGCAAGTGCTGTGAGATGTGTTAGGTTTCTCTAAACGACACTTAAACCTTACATTTTGCTTCTTTATTTGAGAAATATAGAATCAATAGTAAGTATAAAATAGAACACTTGTGGTTGCTTGTAATGTAGGTGTGGGATAATGTTTCTCAGAATTACAGGGTTCTGAAAGCTGCATGTTGTTCTTTCTATCACATGGCTGTGGCAGAGGATGCTAAAGCCACTGCATGTCTCAATGTTTCTTAGGTTGGTGATGTTGGATGTGTTGTCTCTCTAAGTGCTGATCTGAACACTGGATGGGACAGACCTGGGAAAGTGCTAAGAAGAGTCTTCCACCTTTGACAGCAATGAAACCAGAAAAGATTATTCTTATTCAACATTAGAATAGATCTACTTGGCAGGGACCTGCAGGGATCATTTAATTCAACTGCCTGACCACTTCAGGGCTGACCAAAACTTAAAGCATTAAGACATCAAGGGCCTTGCCCAAATGCCACTTAAACATTGACGGGCTTGGGGCATCAACTGCTTCTCTAGGAAGCCTGTTCCAGTGTTTGACCACCCTTTCTGTAAAGAAATGCTTCCTAATGTCCAGCCTAAACCTCCCCTAGTGCAGCTCAGAACCATTCCCACGCACCCTGTCTCTGGATACCAGGGAGAAGAGCTCAGCACCTCTCTCTCCACATCCCTTCCTCGGGAAGCTGCAGAGACCAATGAAGTTCCCCCTCAGTCTTTTTTTCTCCAAACTAGACAAACTCAGAGCCCTCAGCTGGTCTTCACAGGACATACCTTCCAGCCCCCTTATCAGTTTTGTTGCCCTCCTCTGGGCCGATTTGAGGACCTTCACATCCTTCTTAACTGTGGGGCCCAGAACCGCACAGAGGGTTCAAGGTGAGGCTGCACCAACACTGAATACAGTGGGATAATCCCCTCTCTTGACCAACTGGTTATCCTGTGCTTGATGACCCCAGGGTGCGGTTTGCCCTCTGGGCTGCCAGGACACGCTGCTGGTTCCTCTGGAGCCTGCTGCTGACCAGCACCCCCAGGTCCCTTCCTGCAGGGCTGCTCTCCAGCCACTCCTCCCAGTTCATACTTGTGTCTGGCATTGCTTCATCCCAGGGGCAGAATCTGGCTTTGTTTATTGTTAAATTTCATGCTGTTGATGATTGCCCGATGCTCCGATCTATCCAGATTCCTCTGCAAGGCCTCGTGTCCCTTAAGAGAGTCAGCAGCACCTCCCAGTTTAGTATCATCAGCAGACTTACTAGTGGTGCATTCAACTCCTGCACCCAGATCATTGGTAAACATATTGAACAGCACTGGCCCTTGGATTGAGTCCTGAGGAACACTGCTGGTGGCCAGTTGCCAGCCAGGTGTAGCCCAATTCACTACAGCCCATCGAGCCCTGCACACTGTACTTGATCACCCCATGCTAGGACAACTTGACCAGAAGGATACTATGAAGGACAGTATCTAAAGCCTTACTAAAATACAGAAAAAACTACATCTACTGCCTTCCCTTCATCCACAAAGGTGAGTGACCCTATCATAGAAGGATATCAAATTAGTTAGGAAGGACTTTCACTTTGTGAACCCATTTTGACTGTACCTGACAATTGTGTTGTCATTTAAATGCCTTTCAGTAGCACCCAGTATGATCTTCTCCATCATTTTTCCAGGTATTGAGGTTAGACTAACAGGTCTGTAGTTTCCTGTGTCTTCCATCATGCCCCTCTGGTAAACTGGAATAACACTGGCTAAATTCCAGTCAGTATGGACCTCCCCAAACTCCCAACTGATTGAGAAGGGTCCTGCTGTAACATCTGCCAGCTCCTTCAGTATTTTGGGGTGAATCCCATCAGGCCCCAGGGACTTGTGAACATTCAGCTGATACAACTGGTCCCTTACAATTTCAGTGTCCACAAATGGAAAGTCATAGTTCCCACAGTCGTGGTCCTCCAGCACAGAGGACCAGGCAGCCCAAGGTATATCACTAGCATTAAGGACTGAGGCAAAAAAAAAGCATTGGAAGCATTTTGTGAGTTCTCCTTCAGCATTAGAGGTACCTGGTGCAGCAAACATGTCAATGTAGAATAGGGCAGAAGAGTGATGAAGACTTCAGTCTGGCCTCAAACATCTTTCAATGTGCGTGGGAGAAAGAGGTAGAGGATGCCAGGGCCAGATGAACTCGGGAAGTATCCAGCATACGTAGCATACTTTAGGAGGCAAAAGATAAGCAAGCTACCCTCCTGGGCGTCCAAGCCCAGAGAGAGATGTTTCACACAGAGAAATGTAACCCAAGGGAACAGTGGTGGCCATCTGCTATTCTGCCTTCTTACTACCCACCCGTTTTCTCAGCCACCCTCACATTAGATCAGAACCCTCACAACTGTAACAGTGGCACGTAATATTCAAGTCATCTGCACAAGTCAGCCTTAATAAGAGGGGAAGCAGGAGAACTCTGAAGTGCCTCTTAGCAGACCAATACCTGAGTATGTAAAAATCAATCTTGCTCTGCAACATGCTAATGGACAATTTCTGCAGAGCTGCTGCTCTAAGCAAAAGACCCACACAGTTAAGATTCACAGGGGAATTGTCACAGGAGGAATTAGGTCACAAGAATAAAGACAAACAAGGAGTGTTAGAGGAGAGTCTCTTGCAAAAGGAAGGACTGTGGAGAAGTAGAAGGTGACTTGTAACAGGATTTTGTGGTGCAGCTCAAAAGCATCTGAGTGGGCAACAGCCGAGAGCCCCCATGGACAGGAGGCATCATTCACTGGCCAGTGTGCATTTTTCTGTCTCTAGCAAATTGACGCAAAGAAACTACTGTAATACCTGCATCATCGTCAGAGTTTAGCTGAGCATCCCTCAGGGATGATCAGGACATACCCACAGAATTAGAGCTTGCCCTCTCTCTGCACAGCACCAGATCAAAGCCTCCAGACCCAGAAGGGACTCATGGTTTGCTTTATCTTTTAGACTGATGTCTTCATCTATGGGATATGCATTTCACACCCCTCCACATACGTGTGGCGGGCATTTCTTAAATGGATGACAATAATGAAAGAAAACCTTTTTATGTGAGAAAATGTATGCCCAAGTCCTCAGTAATCTGGTTGTTTCAAAAATTAAGATAGGACGAAACTGTGTTTCACTTTCTTATAAAATCAAGAGAAGGCACCCTAGCCCGCGTATGAGGCTGAGGGTGGCATTCTGGTGAAGTCTCATGGTAGACTTCCTCTTTTCTCGTGTTTTTCTAGGTATGTGCTGTCACAGAGAGGATGCTAGGCTAGAGGATCTTTGGTCTAACACACCATGATTATTCTAATATATATGTTATAATACATATATGTTAGAATAATGCATATTTGTATACACGTGTTTAAAATTTACATATATAAACACACATACACACCACCACCCATACACATTCCTTAGCTTTGTCAGTACTTTTTCTAAGGCTTTTTTTTCTGTTTTGTATACTGGTGGGGAACATGGCAGCTCTTTGAAGAATATTGTTGGTTTACTGGGGTTTTTTTTGCCTGCAATTTTAGAACTGAATAGATAGATGTAAGCACTTGAAACCCTCCAGGAGTTCACAGAATCACAGAATCACAGAATCTAAGGGGTTGGAAGGGACCTCGAAAGATCATCTAGTCCACCCCCCCTGCCAGAGCAGGGTCACCTAGAGTACATCACGCAGGAACGCATCCAGGCGGGTTTTGAATGTCTCCAGCCAAGGAGACTCCACAACCTCTCTGGGCAGCCTGGTCCAGTGCTCTGTCACTCTCACAGTGAAAAAGTTTTTCCTGATATTCACATGGAACCTCCTGTGCTCCAGTTTAAAACTTTGCCAAAAAAAGTTTGCCAACTTTCCCTTTTGTATAACACAGACACACAAGCTCCTGAGAAATATTGTGATGTTTTTCTTTTATAAGAGGTCTCATCTTCCAGAAAAATAACACAAAGAGATGTCTGTATGGAATCACAGAGAGATGCTTAGTGTGCAAATACAGGCCTATGCTGTTGAAATAATCCTGATTTTTTAGGATGGTGGGAAACAAAGAACTCCTGAAAGTTAAGGTTCAATAGTTTTTTGGACAAGATGTTTGTTTTAATTAAATCATTGCAGCTTCACTGAGTTACACTTGCTATGGCAATACACTTCTGAAGAGTTAAAAATTACATTCGAACTGCCAGTGGAATTACAGGGATCAGTAATTATCTAACAGAGTCCAAAAAAATCTGGATTTTCTGATTGCTCTGCTGTGGTGACCCCTGCTCACATGACTTTACTTTGAACAGTTTTTCAGGTCTGTCAGATCCATGATGAATGAAGAATGCTTAAGTTGCTTAAGATCATATTTTGCCTTCAATAAAGAACCAGAGAACCTGGGCTGAAGCAATCCCCAGTATCAACACAGACTGGGGGTTGGAGGGATTGAGAGCAGCCCTGCAGAGAAGGACTTGGGGATGCTGGTGGATGAAAAACTGGACATGAGCCGACAATGTGTGCTCACAGCCCAGAAAACCAATGGTATCCTGGTCGTGGACACAATATCCAGTTTGAGAGAGGTGATTTTCCCCCTCTACTCCACTCTGGTGAGACCCCAGCACTTTGGGGTCCCCAGCACAAGATGTGGTCCTGTTAGAGTGAGTCCAGAGGAGGCCACGGAGAGAGTCCAAGGGCTGGATCAGCTCTGCTCTGGGGACAGGCTGAGAGAGTTGGGCGTGTTCAGCCTGGAGAAGAGAAGGCACCGGGGAGACCTTGGAGCACCTTCCAGTGCCTGAAGGGGCTCCAGGAAAGCTGGAGAGGGACTGGTGCCAAGGGCAGGCAGTGATGGGATGAGGGGCAACGGGTTCTAAGTGCCAGAGGGGAGATGGAGATGGGATGTGAGGAGATTAAGGTGGCGAAACCCTGGCAGAGGTTGCCCAGGGCAGTTGTGGGTGCTGGAGGTGTTGAAGGCCAGGTTGTCTGGGGCTTGGAGCATCGAGGTGGGGTGGGAGGTGTCCCTGCCCATGGCAGGGGGGGGCACTGGATGAGCTTTAAATGTCTCTTTCAACCCAAACTATTCTGTGATAACAACAGAATCACAGAATTTTAGATGTTGGAAGGGACCTTTAGGAGTCATCTTGTCCAAGTCCCGTGCTGATGCAGGGTCAGTGAAACACAGATCTCCTCCGTGAGGAGGATTTGCACTCACAGGTGCAAATCAATTTGGCCCACTGATTTAAAAAAAACATTTATTAATGATAGATTACTGTTTATTATCTTCTAATGTTTTCATTTTTTATCTCACACATAGAAAAGAGGATTTTGACCAATTCCATCTTGGCATCATTAACAGTTTTGCTATCTCTGTGTAACAGACTATCCTATGTTGGATATTTTTTGTTCTTAGTTTACTTCAAATACAAAAGTGTGCCATTTTTATTATCTTTAGTACTGTCAGGGTTTTATGCTTTCTTTTTCCCTTGGCTTCATTTTTAGGAATTATGTCACTTAGAAATTATCTATTTCCCCTACTCAATTGCCTCCTTTTCTATTTGCAGGGTATGGTAATATAACACTGAGTATTTTTATCCCTTAAAACCTCCAATCCTTGAATCTTTTTAACCCTTTTGTTTAATTATGTCTTACAATTATAAGATCTACAGTCTAATTTCATGTGTAACCATGGCTTTTATCTTCAGAACAGTAGTAGTCAAATTAATCTGCGATACAGTTACTAGCATTGATAAATCATAAAACCACAAAAAGAGGATCATGAATCAGCCTGTCATCTTGTAAAACATGTGCCATTGGGCTTCCCTGAATGATCTTGTCCTTGACTTACTAACCTACACTTGGCAAAAAAACAAAACAAAGCAAAACCACACACAAGCACATTTTCATTCAGGAGTTACCAATGAGGTTGTCATCCAACCAATGCACATAATTAGTTAAATTGCTCATGTTTTCAATTGCTTGGGCTGGGACTCCTGAAGGCTGTTTTTGTGTGTCCTTGGTCAGCAGGACATTTAGCAGTGGCACCTTGGTCTTCCTGTTGATATACCTGCAGAAGCCTCCCTTGGAGCCCTTCACATCTCTTGCCAGATTTGACTCTTGGGGGCTTTCGTTTTCCCTACCCCCCATCTGCGTGCTTGGATGACATCTCAGTATTCCTCCTGGGTTACCTGTTCCTTCTTCCATCTCATAGTGCCTCACAGTGGCCTGAGTTAGTTTTAGATATTTAAGAATCATTAAGTTGACTCATAAACAAAACTTAGTTTCTTCCCTCTGCTATGTCACACCATTCTAGAACCCCAGAGTGGTTTGGGTGGAAAGGGACCTCAAATCTCACCCAGTGCCACCCCCTGCCACGGGCAGGGACACCTCCCACCACACCAGGCTGCTCCAAGCCCCATCCAACCTGGCCTTCAACACTGACAGGGAGGGGCAGCCACAGCTTCTCTGGGCACGCTGGGCCAGGCTCTCACCATCAGTTATGGGCCTTAAGGGTTGTGTAGAGCAGAATCAGGTAAGTCCTTGTTTGTATCCTGATTCTGCTGTTGGAGGAGCTACACAGCTGGGATTTAATCTGGAGGTCTGAGTAACTTTTTTAAGTGTGTGGTAGGCTTATACGTGCATTTTTAACCTACAGGATGGTTTTGGATTGTGACTTGGATTAGAGTGTTTGATGTACCTAATCGTGGCACCTTTGTCCAGTTGTGTGTCTCATAGCAGGTTAAACTGCATGTTAATGATTTTTTTTTGGTTTTAAAAATAATTCAATCACTATATGTTTAGCACACATCCTGATCAGTGTCTGGGACTGTTAAGCAATGCTGCAACACAGAGAAGCTGTGACTGCCCCTCCCTGGGAGTGTTGAAGGCCAGGTTGGCTGGGACTTGGAGCAGCCTGGTGTGGTGGGAGGTGTCCCTGCCCATGGCAAGGGGTGGCACTGGATGAGCTTTGAGGTCCCTTCTCACCCAAACCTGTCTGGGATTCGGTGATTCTGTGAACACAAATAACTAATATTCATGAAATTAAGATTGTGTCATACATGGAGTCCCACCAGATGGGGCTGTGTCACGCCGCTGCGTTCCTTCCGCCAGGGCAGAGAGCGGGCAGGGATGTGTGTGTCTGTGTGTCACCCTGCCCAATTTGGGAACCACAGCTTCCCCTGTCTATTTGTGGCAGGTATATTTAGTGCAGTTCAGCTTGTACACACGCAGCGTATTTAGCACGGGCGCTCTGGTCCCTGTGCACCTCGGTGCCCGTTCGCCTGCTGCCGGGTGCAAGGCCATGGCGTGTTTGTGGAGTATCTGGTTGCAGCCCAGCATGCATCCACTGCAGATGATAAACTTCATTTGTCAAAGGCAAAAAGCAGATTTGACCATCTGCATTCTTACTCTGCCTGGCGGGGAGAAGAACCCACGCCTCTGACAGACCAGAGTTTGAACCCAAGCTCCTGAGTGAGGAGGACTTGGGTGTTGATTCCTGGACAGTCAATCATCCCCCCAGTCCTCTGCTGCTGGGCAGAAGAGTCAATGGACCCGTGAACACGTGGGTGAGACTTGACTCTGCTGATCTCAGAGCCTTTCCTTCCTGAACAAACATTTTCCATTCTGAAATAATCACCTCACTATATATAGAAAGCTCCTCCAAAGCAAAACCATGTTCTTTGGGAAGGGATATTCCTCAAATTGTTCTCCTTTTGCAGAACACCAGCAGGCCCTTTGCCATCAGGCTTCTGCCTGTTTGTGAGCACTGTCGATCAACGGCACGTGTTCACCTCACATGAAACTCATCTGGATTCCCCATGCAGCTCCCATGCTCCCCACCCCCAGCCCATGGATTCGGAGACGATGTCTGTAATCACAATCCAGTATTTCGGAAACCACCTCCCCATCTCACTTCCTCCCAGCTGATTTTCAGGGGAACAGAAGGAGACTTGTTTGCTACCAGGGAGGAAGTCCAGGCCTTAGTGAGCAGCTTTCTAAGAGGCACCTATGAGAATGGTGTGCTTCAGTCCGTGTGTGCTGCCAAATGAGGTCACCCTGCTGCAGAGAAGTGGACGAGGAGATTCCAGAAGAGGAGGATGGAGGAGGCCAGGGCAGGAAGCAGAGCAGTCAGTACACAGAGCTCAGCTCAGTCAACTCCCCTCTCTGGAAATGTTGATTTTGGTTTTGTCTGGGCTCACAGACTTAAATGTGTTAGATGGTTTCCTTCTCATCATTCTCTCATTCCCTTTTTCTCATGATAAAAATCATTTCTGTGTCAAATGACACAGCCCCACCACTTCTTTGGGAAGAGCTTAACGGGGCAAGCAGCACACAGGTTCAGGCACTGGGACTGGGCGGCACTGTCTGAGACCCTGGGGAATCACAAAGCTCACAGAACCTCAGGGAGAGGCTCCTCTCTCGAACCGAGTAACTGAGCAAGCCCATCTCTTGAGAAAGATCATTGAATCATGGATTACCAGGTTGGAGGGACCTCAGGGATCATCTGGGCCAGCCTTCCCTGGCAAAGGCATGGTTCTGGACAAGATGGCCCAGCATGATGTCCAGCTGAAGATGGGCAACCTTGACTGCTAGGAAACTGCTATGATTTTTTCTTAGTTATTCCAGTGATCAATTCCTCCTCCAGTTGAACTGTTGCTCTTTAATTTTAGTTTGTATATCACACATTTCCACCTCACCGCTCCTGTTCCACCTTCATTTGCTAAGTGAAACATTATACACAACTACAAATTTTCTTTCTTCCAGGCCCTTAGAACTTACCTATTTTTTTATTCTTTCTGAAGCTGTCCATGTGGAAACTTGTTCTACACATCTGGACTCATTCTCATGACTCTTCTCTGACTGCTTTGAGTTTTCTACAGTCTTTATAAATATTGAACAATAAATTTACATCACAAAAGCTGCAGTTATATAATTTCCCTATTGTTCTGTGTGCTTCTGTTTAGTTAGTCCATACTTCCTTGCAGATTGTTAGTCAAGATACTAAACAACATTGATAGAAATATTAAAATTATTATTCCTTGATAGGAAGATTATCTGTGTGGTAGGAATAATAAACTGTACAGATAGAGGCTGAGGAACAACAGTCTGTACAGTAGTTCCCCGTGTTTAGTTTATAGTTGAATACAAATCAGTTGAGGGCAGGTTGTTGCAAAAACAAAATAGCATCATATGAAATGGTATGAACAGGAGTATGACTTGAAGGATGCATGAAGTAACATTTTTGGCTCTGCTTTGCTGCGACAAGGCCCTTAGCCATGGTGCTGTGTGTAGTCCTAGTGCACTTCAGAGGATGCAGAGAAATCTGAGAAAATACAGAGGAGATAACCAGAGGTTAGGGCAGTTTAGCTTAAAGAGGAGTGAGAAAATATGACTACTGCTTGACTTGTGAAAGATGGTTGCAAAAAGAACTGTCTATTTCCAGTGTTCATGACAGAGAGTACAAGAAATAAGGCATTTAAATAATAACAAAGAAAATTTAGCCCTGAAGAGATAGACTGGCAGGTTTACAAAGTCTTCAGTGTGGGAGGACTTTAAGAACTAGTTAGGTGCACATCTGCTGAGCATGGCAGGGGCTTCTGGGTTCAACTGAACCCTCTTTGAGGTACGGGAATGAAGCTGCTGACAGCCCTGGATTTCTTTTTTCTACTGTTTAAAATCCGCCTGTGCTGTGCTGTTTCAAAAGTACCTGCAGGGAATGTAACTGCTATACCCCTTGCACCCTTATCCTTCCATGCTTTTTGTTGTATCTCCCTACTTGTCTTCACTTTTGATTATTTTGTCTTCTGGGCATGAACTATCCAAATGAGAGGTTTGAGAAGTCCCAAGCTGAATTACAAGAGAGCTGCTGGTTGGGAATGCCAGGAACTGGCAGAATTAAGAACAAGTCCAGGCCTGGGGCAGATGAAATGATGAGCAGTGGGACTCCCAGCCTGCAGGATGGTATAATGTCAGTTCTAGACAAGGAGGTAGCAAGGAGCAACATTTTAAGCACAACTATTTCACAGGTTTTTCTGTGCTAGAGAATTTCTCAAAAACAGGAGGCAAGGTTGACAATCAAGTGTTCAGGGCATTTAGGACTGTGCTAGATAGAGCCCTGGAAAATAGGCTGTGGGAGTCCTTACCAGGCTACCATGAGAAAGATGGGAAGTAAGGGGAGGTGACTGCTGGACATCCTTTCTTCAAGCGTGATGTAGCGTGTGTCAAGACCACTGCTCAGTCCAGCTGCTTCCAACCCTGCAGAGGTTCACCAGATTTCCCAGGTAGTAAACATTCTCATAAACAAATTAACCACAGCATTGAACTCTACCCACTCTACCCTAAAGCCACCCATCACATGCAGCCCAGGGAGAGGACCTCACACTCAGGGCTCCAGGCTGCTCACAAACAAACCCTATGCCTGTTTCAAGAACTCTGTGTGACAGGAGCCTTGTGTCCATCTAGACAAGTGGGAGAAGAAGAACTCTTCCCCTGTAGGTTCAAAGCTGTCTAGTTGGGTTACACCGAGCAGCAGTGCGGTAGCAGCATTTCCTTTTGGGAACACAGAACTGCAAAGCCAAGGTGCCAGCACCGTTTGCCAGGTGAAATGAACTTGCAACTCATTCTCTATATTTCATGGATTCCAACTGGCAGAGGTAAACTTGGGATTCTCATCTGAAAAAAAGTTACTCCTGTCTTAGGTAAAGCTGTGTCCTCACTTCCCTCCCTCTGCCCCCCTTAACTCCCCCACCCCGGCCTGGCCCGGTCTAGCAGGTGCCTGCCTTCTTTTATTTTTAACCTCCATTCTGAATGCAGGAAGCCTTTGCTTGCTGTGAATATCCGGGAATCAGAGCCCAAGCACATCCTAGAAGAATTTCCTGTTTGGGACTTTTGAGCCAGACTCCAGCCTGAAGGACTGGAAGCCTCTGAGCAACTCAATGCTGCTGGGCTACCTGCCAGATCGCCCCGGTCCAGTGCAGGAGCAAGGTGGCATCTCACGGGAAGTGGCTGAACTGCCAGGCAGATTCCCACCTGCTGTAGGTGAGGGTGGGAACATGCAAAGTGCAGTCTGGGTGGGGATGTGCAGGAGTGGGGTCAGGGTCATTGCAGAACAGTGACAAAAGAGGTAGCACGACATCCCATGCCACTGCAGGATTTGCCAGCACAGATCTGTGCTGCCTTCCAGCTATGCTTTAGTCACCATTGACTCCAGTTTGTTTGCCATGTTTCACCAGCTCCTACATGATTTCAATTTCTGAAGTTCACCAAAGCCCTGATTAATCCAAGGAACTCAGTCATCTTCACATTTTGCTCCCTTCTCCATACTTTGGTCTCCGTATCCTTAATAATTCTATCAAAAGGCATGACACAGCTGGGACCCTTGCAGTCCTGTCCCAACCTTTACTACTGCCCATAACCTTCTGCCCTGAGTAGCTGAATAGCATATTTCTGCTCTCGTTTCTGTGTCTTAGTTGCTCTTACAAGGCATAGTTTGACTTACATTTTTCTACCAGTCCACATACAGCTCCAAGGATACTTGCATGTCAGAAACACTGTCCAAGATCTCTCTGGACGTCCAAGCACATGAGATGGATCTGTTCTCCCGTCTCTCGCCAAGGGGCTCCAAGAATATATATAAATTAGAATTTACTAGGAGACCAGAAGGAATCCACTGATTTCCATCTCTGAATACAGGCTTGTGTACAAATTGTAGGTCTGAGAGGAGGGTTTAACGATCTGGGGCAATGTCATGGGGCTGGAGAATAACAAACATCACAGATACTGAAGAAAGGAGGAGTGAAGTGAAAGACCTAGGAAAATGCAGATTGCTTGCAGTAGTATAAAAGATTCAAAGCAGATTTTAAAGGGAAATGATAATTTCAAATTAGAATAAATGGCGAGTATGATCAAATGCAGCAAGTGTGACAAATCATGCCAGACTAGCACATTGGACAACTTTCTTTATAAGTGATTTTTTTGGGACCAGGAAAAAAGGTTGATCATACTATCTGAACTGCAGTGCTATGGTAACACATGAGATATTATTTATTCAAATGGAGAAGACAGAAATTAATATGAAAACTGTAAGATGTGGAAAACTGAGGGGGAAAAAAAAGATTACCAGTAAATCAGAAGTTTTATGCTTGAGGAAATGCACAGCCTTTTCAAGGACCAGTTTTGGGGCTCATCTATCTAATTTTTTTCAGTAAAGACCTCAGGGAAGAAAAAGCTATACTAGTAAGTTTTGATCAGTGACACAAAGTAAAGAGGCATTGTGAATATAGAGGGTGACTAGAACATCATAAAGGCAAAAAGCTATTATTAAGGAGTAGCATAACAGCAATGGAATGGAATCCATAGCTTCATAGTAAAGAGCTCTTCGTGGTTAAAAAGAGTGCCCAGAGATGCATAGTTCAACCTCTCATTTGGAGACAGACTGTCAACAATACTAGGTCAGATCGGCCTTCAAAGCTTGCAGGGAGCTGAGGTTCACAGGCTCTGTGTGTAGCTTTTGCCAGAGCTACACTGCTTTCCTGGTGGAAAAACTTTCACTAATGTTCACTCTGAACTTCCCAAGCTGTAATTGTGGCCATTGTTATCTTTCTGTTGTCTGCTACTACAAAGAAGTACTTGGTTCCATCATCTTTTTAACCTGCCCTTCAAGCAGCAGGAGGGTGTCATTAAGAAACCCCTTGGCCTGCTCATCACCAGCCTGAGCACGCCCACCTTCAGTCTCTCTTTAGAGATCAGTTGTGTGTGCCAGACCCCTACCTATCTCTGACAGTTTTTCCATATCCCTCATGAACAGGGGGAGAGAAAAATGTACATAGGATTCCAGGTGTGGCTTTACCACCTCCCAGGTTGAGGGGATAATTATTTCTCTTGATCTGCTGCTCACCCTCCTCCTAATGTAGTGCAGTAAGTTTTTTCCCTTATTGGCAAGGAGAACATACTATTGACTCCTAAATCAGTGTCCTCCCCTACCTCGGTGTTCTTTTCAGCAGGACTGCAACTCAGGCAGTTGATTCCCAACCTGCACCAGTTATGGGGTTATTCTGCCCCAGATGTAGAACTTTGTACTTCTCCTTATTGAACTTCATGAGGTTTCTGCTGACACAATTCTTTGAGTTTCTAGACATCTCTCTGGACCAAAGTTCTGCCGCGCACTCAGCCACCCCTCCTATGTCCTCTGCAAACTTACAGTCTGTGTCATCATAGAACATTAATGAAGATACTGAACAATATTTGCTCTCAAACCAATGTTTGGTGTACTTTGTGGGCTGCCAGGCACTGACCCCATATTGAGTTGTCGATCATTGCCCTTTAAGCCTAGAGGTGCAGATGGTTTTCAGCCCACCTCATGCTCCATTCATTCAGCCCATATTTCCTCAGGGTACAGATTCTGTGGGAGACATTGTCAAGGCTGTCAAGTCAAGCTGCAGCCACTGCTTTCCCTTCATCATGTAGCCAGCCCTTTTTTCACAGAAGTTAATCAGGCTGGTCAAACACAGTTTGTGATTGCCAAATCTATGCTGATTGTTCTTGAGTGCCCCTTTGTTCTCCATATGTTTGGAAACAGTTTCAGAGAGAATATGGTCCATGAGTTTTCTGGGTACAGAGATAGCCCTGACAAACTAATGGTTCCCTGAGTTCCTTACGGTGTTCACATGGGCCCACTTCTGGAGCTTGTCCAGGTCCTTCTGAATTGCATCCCATCCCTCAGACCTGTCAACTGCACCACTCAGCTTGGTGTCATCTGCAAACTTGCTGAGGGTGCAGTCGATCCCACTATGTTGTTGATGAAGTTATTAAACTGTACTGGTCCTAATATGGGCCCCTGAGGGGGGTTGTTGTGACCCAAGTGCAGGGCCCAGCACTTGGCCTTGTTGAACCTCACACAGTTGTCCTTGGTCCATCGATGCAGCCTGTTCAGGTCCCTCTGCAGAGCCTTCTTACCCTCAGGCAGATCCACACTCCCACCCAACATGGTGTCATCTGCAACAAGCTGAGTCCCTCAGCCTTCTCCTCATCTGCTGTTACCAGTTTGCAGGTCATGTTCATCAGGGGGTTTCACCTTCTTTGACCATCCTCTTCTGGCTGACATGCCTGTAGTAGCCCTTCTCATTTCTCTTTGCATCCTCTGCCAGGTACAGCTTCAGCTGTGCCTTGGCCTTCCTGATCCCATCCGACACAACCCAGCAGTGTCCCTATACTCTTCCCAGGATTCCTGTCCCTGCTTCCACTGCCGTTGTGTCCTTTAGTTTGTGTCCTTCTTGTCCTTTAGTTTGACTGGCAGGTCTTTATTCAGCCATGATGGTCTCTTGCCTTCTTTGCCTGAGAGATCAAGAGCTCTTGCGCTCTATGGAAAGTGTCATTGAAGATCTGCCAGCTCCATTAGCATATTTCCAGTCATCAAGGACCTCTCCAAAGGCACAATTTTTATATAGAACAGACAGCAGCCTTGTGATCACATCAAGAGCAGCTTTCAGCACCATCAGGCCCATGTATTTGATTTATCCATCAAAAAGTTAAAGTTAATGCATTTGAACCTGTATCAGTAAAGGTGCTGCAGCAGACACCAAGGTACATGGGGACCACATGTCTGAATTGCATCGTCGATCTTGATCTTAGCAAGGTATTAGAAAATATTTGGCTAGAAACTGGAAATGGCCCTGGTTAGAAACCACAGAGGAGGAAGAACACCTGTGTGTGTGTCACATGTAAGACAGTAAGGTGATGCCACTCTGCAAAAGCAGATGTTGTCCCTAAGTACAGCAAGCAAGACATTTCCAGCAGAGAAAGAAAGCCTTCCCTTAAACACTTTTCTATAAGGTGCAGGTGACATTTCTTCAGCACACAGCAGGCATTCTGATCTGGTATA
Organism: Aegotheles bennettii; assembly: GCA_013398125.1. Classification (NCBI taxonomy): domain Eukaryota; kingdom Metazoa; phylum Chordata; class Aves; order Caprimulgiformes; family Aegothelidae; genus Aegotheles; species Aegotheles bennettii. Next base: position 21,239 of record VZRW01004571.1, on the reverse strand, counting down.
TTAAAGAGACATTAATTTAAACCAGAAGACATACTATGGAAGAGCAGCTAGGAGAGCAGCAATGGATAGCTGTAGAGTAAGAGCAGGTGGTTTGCTTTGTTCAGAAGAGATGCTGAAGGATAAGCTTATTGCTGTTTCTGAAAATGGGAAGTAATGTAAGAAAAAACAATTGTAGACAAAACTAAAGGGAAATAAAGACATGACAGCTAAATCAAGGCTGAAACGTCATTGTTAAAACTGGAACAGACACAAGATCTTGAGGACCATCTCACTGGCAGTCAATTCAAGGCTGCCTCTAGCCCAGGCCCAGGCTCTGGCAGTGGCTATGAGTGGCTGCATGGTCAGGTGTGAAAGAATAGGAGATACATGTGCAATATTTCATCTAAGTACACCTCCAGACCCAACTCTTTGTGACTCAAGTGGGTTCATGGGCTGGAGGTGGTTTCCTCTATTCAGGAACCCCAAAGGATTTATCTTCTGCACACTAATCCAGGCACCTCTTGGACCAATGTAAATTCTGAGCATTCTATGGCAAGAAGTACCCCAGGTCCACAGCTCCTCATGTGAAACAGCACCTTATTTTGTTTAGATCTTGGCCTCCGTCAGCCTCATTTCATGCTGCTTTTATTGGAAGACTCAGTGGACAAAACCAGTTCCACTGAGCTGAACCAAATCACCCTCTGCAGACCTCTCACAATTTCATTGTCCTCTTCCCTGTTTCCCTCATTTACCTCCTTTCCAGAATGGAGACTGAATTGTTCCATGCATTGAAGCTGATCTGGACCTTTACCATCCTCACTCCACTCTCTGAACTTCTTTCCTGAAGACAGATGTGGGAGGAAATAAACTGAATATGTTATAGCTTGGTGAATTTATGGTAAGAATTGGAAGATGTGCTGCTCAGGATCAAAAGGATTTGGTTTCTCCAGAGTGCCTTTAGATTGGTCAAAGTAACACAGCATTACCTTTTGTTCCTAGATCTAGCTCAGCCTACATGGTACTCAGGAAGGGATGCAGACACACAAATCTTGAAGGGTTCCTCCTCTATGAAATCATTCTGGTGGTTCATATTCTCTGTTTGACTTGAGAGTCACTGATGGAAGAACCCAGACATTTTCCCAATGAAGCAGACTTGAGCTGTGGCCTCTGTAGCTCATGATCTCAGCAATGGGCCATCATGGCCAGTAGTCAAAGGCAGTTTCTCTACTGAGCAACAGCAGAAGGGCCAGCAGTGGTTTTTGTCCTGGGGGCAGGGTGGCCACCGGTGCTGCTGTGACCTGGCCTGTCCAGAGCAGTGGCCAAGCTGAGCCAGGGAGGGAAGGTGTTGGCAGGTTACAGGTACTGGGCTCTGAGCTCTGTGCTTAGGAAGGAACTGTGGTAGAGAGCAGAACTGGGCTGCCGTGTCCCTACATGCCTCCAGTGTCGCCCACAGCCTCCCCCCATCCCTTGCCCAGCCTCTCCTTGCCCTGTCCCATTCCACCACTGCCCTGCGTCCTGCTCCTGCCCGTCCCTTCCCATTGCACCGGGCTTCAGGCGCCCACCGCTCCCCCCATCCCTCTTTTCCCCGTCTCCAGCTCTTCCTGCCCTCCCGTGCCGGCCTTCT
>VZRW01004568.1:0-52249 GCA_013398125.1 Aegotheles bennettii | reverse complement strand
GCTGGGGTTGGTTTTTTGTGTCTTTTTTTTTTTTTTTTTTTTTTTGTTTCTTCCCTAAATCAGAAAGCATGCACTTTCTGGTATGAAAAATAGGTGTATTTATAAAGGGAAATTTAAGATGCTGTCTATTTGTGATTCGTAATGAGTTTTGTTTTGTTTTTTCTCAGCCATATGTGATTAACACTGAATTAGTTGCTTTATCATAGTTTATGTAGTTGTATGTTTCTTTATCTCAGAAAACATATTTAGCATATTTAACGTGGAAATGTTTATGACTAATTTTTGGTTTAGACTGTATTTTTTTAGCACTTTTAAGAGAGCGCATGTGTGTGTGGAACAGGACTATGCCACTTCCATACTACATGTTCTATGGTGTTGGGAGTTTATACTGCTTCACTGTTTATCACAACAGCTAGCTGCCTTAGGAGGATGGAGTTATTTTATTCATGTTATAGAAATACAAAATTAATTATTCTTAAGATGTTAGTTGTAACAATTATTTTAATGAAAAGAGGGAAATACTTTCTTCTTATCTTTTACTTCGTACTTTTGACTACCTTTTACATTTTGAATTATTTCCTCTGTACAGGTTTTATATATTTTTTTCCTCTCAACTTCTAAAACATTTTACCTGAAGTTATTCCAATGAAAAAATCTTCCCCTGAAGCCTTTTGCTGTCTTTTAAAGCTCTTTTTATACTTTTTAAAAATAAAGACATAGGACCAGGCATACCAGTAAAATAATTTTTTACATTTGAAATGTTTAAATTTCGATTTGGAACAAACAGAACAGGATCAGAGAAGCAAAATTATATCACTAAAACCCTTTGCACATCCCTGTTCTATGTAAGAATATGAATCTGCCTGTGCAACTTCATTGCATGTTTGAGAGTCCTTGTACATTAATGTTCCTATGACCCTTCTTGCAGAATTAAGGCAATAGATGGCAGTTTCCCTGGGACAGAACCACTACTTTTTTCTTTGGGTTTTTATGATGAATAAGGTATTGCAGCCTTAATCCTAAATGTTTCACATGTATAACATTCTAGAATATAAATAAACTGTGTGTTGAAGGACACTAGATGAAAAACAGTCAAAATGTGAATTGATTTGAGCCAGGGATTGGTATAAAAAGTTTTGCATTGCACATTTCTGTGTGTTCAGTGGCAAGTGTGATGCTTTTATATGTATATTATATTTCAAAGTATTAACGTAATAGTATTGAATTTATATTAAAATTTCATAAATATTGCACAAGAAATGTGAATTTAGTGGCTAATTGTTGTAACAGGAAAGAAAAAATATACTGCTATCTGGAATATCTAGAGCTAGGGAAGAAATTTAAGTCTTCAAACTCATGAATTTATGATTTCTAGAAATTATTCTATAGGAGCATAAAACATTAATGAATGTGTGGACACTGATAACAATTATGGGTGTATTTAATTGAAAAAATATGAATAGCGATAGCTTTAGGATTTGGTGTCTGGTGTGAGGTGGGTCATGCAGTGTTAGGGTAGCTATTTAGGGTTGCGCATTACTAGAATTATTTAGCGTTTGAAAAAAAAATGGCCATTTCAATATGATGATACTTATTCTCAATCTTGGTTTTCATGTGCCTTTATTAGAAGTAGTACAGATTAGGTTTGCTTCTGGTTTTGAATCATCAGCAATAACAAACATTCAGTTGCAGAGATACCTACAAAGAAATGCTTGAAATTGGTGATAGTTGTGATTACTGCTGATAACCCTGTACAATAATGATCCTTTTTAATTTAAAAAAAAATGAAGTCCTTTTGAAATGACAATTGTTAAAGGCTTGTGTTCTAAAAAATATTTAATATAGTTCATCTATATTTGTGTTTTTATTTTCTTAGTGTTACAAGCCTACTTCTTAGTAGCTGATCCTGGCCCCCAGAGTATGTCTGAGAGAAATGCTTTATATTGACATCTGCTTCACTCCAGGAGTGGGGAAACTGTGTTTGAGGAGATTGTGCAGGACCTAGGATTTGTGTCTCGCTTTATGTCCCTACTGTTCACTATGGAGAATCTCACTAGTGAGAGGGCGGGGAGAAAGGATTTTGTCCCAACTGTATGTAGAAATAAAAGGAATTCCAGTCAAACTGAACATGATTGTTGATACCGCTCTTGAAGGTGACTACTTGATTTACACAAATAACTTAAATGGTCTTCAATGTTTTGTTTTTTTTTCCATGTTGAAGTCAGGAAAAGTCTAGAAAAGTTAATTTTTATGGCCTTTAGTATTTGTATCAGTTGATTTTAAGTGGTTTTCTAATCAGAGATCTCAAAATTCTTTATATGGGTAGATATTTTAATTTTTCAGATTATTTCTGTATTTTTATTTGAAGCACTCAATTTTTTGTGTGTATGTGTAGACATTCCATGCATTTTAGAGGAGCAGTGTCAAAAAATGGTAGGCTGCAAAGTAAGGAAACAGCAGACCAAGATTACAGAAACAAGCATAATCCAGGATCCTTCTCCATGCGCTGGGCCTTTAACTACGTTATTGTATTCCCCCTTACTCTCACAGACCCAATTCAATGCTTCATACAGTGCATGGGAAATGCCAGCTGACAGATACACTGTTATAACCTAGTTTATGTATTTGTTTGTCATTCAGTGTGCAGCCTGCTGCCTTATTACCTGCTGTATACATCCCAGTCTTTCATGAATGCTGAAGTGTTTTCATTTGTGAATTTGTAGGAATTATCTCAAAATAAATATCCACGCTTCACAAACATTAGAGAACTTGTTTTTGGACATTGTAAAGTACTGTTTCTATTTGTACATGGAAGTCTGAAACTGAATCAAAATAGTGAATTTTAAAAGTCCTGTGTAATTTGACTTTTTTTTATTCTTCAGATTTTTAGAGTTACTTTATGGCACTTTACAGTAAGTTTATAACATTGTTTTCTTTGACATTGTCTGTGGTTGTGAGTGCACTGCGTTTCAACATAGCAGGCTCATTGTTTCTCATGCTGGATGCCTAAGAAGTATAGAATGGGTTTTTGCTAATGGCCTTAAATATCTATTAAGTGTCAACTGTCTCGATCATGCCAACAGCTGGAAAAGAATAGGTTTCCTATCCTGAAAAAGTAAAAAGACTCACTCTCCATATTGTGGAGAAACCAGAATCTCTTAAAATTTATGAGGAAGAACAGAGGCAACAACTAGATAACAACCAGAATCCCCCAAGTAATTAAATGGCTTGCTGCAGTACTGGATAGATAGATTCAAAATGTTACTTTTAACTTCCGGCAGGAACTAGCAACCCTTGAGAGTATCCTAAGCATTGATTGTTGGCTGTTGGGGATAAAAATGTGCCTCTTAAATGGCTAATTGTTGCAGTTGGTGTAAAGTCCTTGAACAGAAACCGCTGCAGCCTAATGGTCAGACCATTTCATTGCCATACCAGTCTGCTGTCCAGCTGCTATTATATGGCTCTGTTAGGAAAGCAAGACCATTCTGAGATGTAGTAAGTGCATTCATAGCCAGAACATTGCTTTGAGGATGTAGGAAGTCCCGGTTCAAATGCCTGTAATCTGTATTGGGCAGAGAAGTTCTTGAGCTTTTTTTCTCCCTGTATGACTTTTTAAGTCATATGCTGTAGGCATGGCTCAGAGGCTGTGAGTATATTATGAAACAGGTAGAATAAGTAGTGCTCAGTCTTTCCCTTTTTCCTTTTTTTTTCCTTCTGCCGTTATTTGTGGTGGAAGTTTTCTGTGGAAAGAAGCCTGTTGTTTTGGTTATGTTTTTTGTTTTTTTCAAGTGTTTTTTAAAGAAGAGTTGGTTGTATAAATAGCAGTTTCCAGCAAAAGATCTCTCGGATGGGAAACTGTAATCAGTCAAATTTATCAAGTAGATTTTATTAAATTCCTTAATGTAAAAGTGTAATGTCCCATAGAAGGCACCTCCTTTCACTCTATAACTGTGGTTTGTTTCATGAAACGTCATGTGCTGTATATGAGAGAGATATCCTGTGAATGACAAAAAACAGTATATGATCTTTTAATGAATGACTACCATAATGCACAAGGGACTAAATTGTAGGTGTAAACAACGATAATTCTGACATTTCTTAATGCTTTAATGCTTGGTTTTATAGTACTAACTTTTTTTTTATATATATATAATGTAATTTATCAAGGTCCTTGAATGTAAATACATGTCTGTGATAGTGCAACCCCTAGTTGTCATGTTTGCACTAACAATCTCTCCTCTGTCTTGACCAGGTACAGAAAAAGGATGAGGTCAGAAATACTTTGTCTCTGAAATTTTGCTTTCAAGTCTTAGGTTTTAATAGAGACTTTCCCTGCTTCCTGCATGCTATTTTCCATTCAAATATGTTGCTATTTATTCTTTCCTTTAGATATTCTTGCTGGATATTAAGGATGGGGGGATAAATTTAGAGAGGCCTCATCGGATGCTATGTACAGCAGCTACCTTAGCACCTGTAGAAGAAATAATTTGGAACCTGCTTTTTGTAGTCTAAAAGCTGGGAAAATTTTGAGAAGACTCTAATAAGACTGTGGTGAGAACTCATGGGTAGTGCTTTATGGAGATCTAAAATCAGTTTAACTTTGGTTTAATTTTTTTCCTATTTTTTTTTTCCCCCCTGAAGAGAAAATTAAAAATCTAGCTGATGGTTTGTTTGTTGAATTTCTAATTCAAACTAAGGAGTTATGACTGCTTTTTACTACATGAAACTTAGGTGTTCCTTTCTTTTTTTCTTTTTTCTTTTTTTTTTTTTTTAATAATGGGAAATAAATTTTCCTCTGCTAGCATGCTCAGTGATGATTGGTTCTTCCTGGCAGTTTCCTTAAAAACTCATGTCGAGGCATAACCTGTAACATGGAAAAAATTTCAGTGTGTCCTACTAAAATTTGGCTGTTACAAGGAGTTGAAACATTGCTTAACAGTTACTAGTTTGCTTAAAGAGTGCATGTTGTTCCCTGCATGTTTTGTATAAGTAGGACTGGTAGCGATTCCTCTTAGTTTCCTGAGACTTACTGTTTAAAGGCACTGATTTTACTTCTGACTTTGCTAAACTTCAGCCATTTGGGCTGAAGTCTTCCATGCTGGGTGACTGCCCTTTATTGCATGAATCTTTTAATAAAGTTTAAAGCCAAAACAATTCACTGGTTCCTAAGGGTCATGCTGGAGAAAAATAATGTTTAGAAATTATTTCTGACCTTTTCTTCAGCTAATCGGAACACCCCATTCTTTGGGAAAGGAATGTAAAATTTGAGTGAGGTGACTTTTTGCATTATGGATGTGCATTTTTTTGCTATTTGAAACCCTGTCAAAAAATTGGGTGAGTCATTAGTGTCTGAAAAATTTCCTGACCCCTCTGAGTGTAGGTGTTAATGTTGAAAAATTTTGTATGCACAACAGGACTTTGCTAATAAGTACATTTCTAAATAGTGAGATATGGTACAGACTCTTCTGGTGTCCATTCCCTGCTTATCCACAGTGCTGATTCATTAGAATGTGGAAAACACAAGAACTGAGGTTGCAGGCGGCTGGAAGGATGAATGCATGGAGAAGAGTGGTGCACTGGAACCAGACTTACACAGGATGGGAAGGGAAAGGGAGATTGAAGGTCAGGAACTGGGAGGAGGGTGGGAGCTTGGAGTTCCTGAGGAAGTATTGACTGAACTGTGAGAGATGGTTAAAGGAGATGGTGTGGCAGATATGTGTCCTTAGTAAAGATAGAGGAAGAGCTGTGAAACAGCCTTAGCAAGAAGCTGAGACAGAAGGGTACTTTGGAATTGGGTGTACAGTCAAGGAAAGCAGTTCAGAGATGAGAACGGGTGGGAAGTATGTACTGAGAGAGGCCAGAGAGGGGAAGAAGAACAAATTGCCTCAGAAGCCAGAAGTACAAAAGAAGGATTGGCTGGGCAAAGAAACATTATTTCACACACTGGAATCCATTGTTTGAATTGTCTTCTTTTTTTTTTTTTTTTTTTATAACTGAAGAAATCACACGTGGAGTACTTTTTGTAAGAGCAAACGGTAGGGAATTCTGTAGTTCAAATTACCTGTGTAGTCTGCATTTGGCATCTTTGTGAATGCATTGTGATAGTCTTTAAGTCTGTCATCACTTTTGTTGCTTACAACAGGATGCCTGTTTTACTGACTGGAGTGAAGGTAGCCTCCTTAATAGAGTGTTTTGTTTTGTTTGTTTTTTTAATGCAATGGCCTTAAATATGGTTGATTTTGCTCTGAGGAAAGAGATAAACTCTTGAGTTTGCTTTCAGTCCTGTCTTTTATGATTAGGTATTTTGATTTCTCTTCAGTGTTCAATGTGTAGTCCTTTACCTTAATCACTCCATAACATTAAGTTCTGCTTCAGAGACAGAATTCCTGATTTCCTCATAAGCCTTTCTGTGATATATATTGTAATAATGGAATGCTTCACAAATACTTTTTTTTTAATGTTTTTGAAGAGAGTATGTAATCACGGAAGTTGGGAACTGAGGTGCAGAAGTTGGTCTTTATAACTTTGGAAGTCTAACTGAAGCAACTGTAGGACCTGACTTTTTAAATTAGCTTTGTTTTTTTTGTGTCATAATGTGTGTCATAATATTAGAACAGATTTTGTTACTTTCTGTTACAAATATGACTAATCAGTGCTTCTTCAGATTAGTTTTTGGAGCATGCAGGAGAAAAGGAACACAGAAATATTTACCATTAGTAATAGAGTGATTCTCAAGAGTGGCATTTTTCTGTTTCCTGCTATGTGATCTGCAGCCCCTTTCCATTCATGCTTCTCTTTCATTTTTACTTGGAGAGTCATGTGTACAACAGACTTTACGAATAGCCTCCGATTCGTTTCCAGAGCAGATCTCTTCTGTAAGCTGAAGGAAGACCAGGCTTGGGGGTAGGAGGGGAATGCTACACAGTTATATAATCCAAGGACTGTGTCAGAATTCTTCAGCTCAAGAGGCATTTATTAACTTTCGATAGACTTTGCAAATGTGATCTTTCAGCCTGGGGGTGTAGGATTTCCTGGTAGAAGTCTAGAAAGCTTTGAGTTAATAAACAGAAAAAGTAATGCTTGAGTATCTCTTGATGTCAGCTTTTCTGTGTGAAGTGTTCTGTTTTAGAGGTTTTTTTTAAAGTATCTTCATAATTTTTAATGATACAAATTTTAGCATACAGAAATCCATTTAGTGTAGTATCTTTAAGCATTGCCATGTAAACCAGCTGTTGCAGTGCAGTATGTAAATTTTTTAGTCTTGATTTCTATATCATAGAAAGGAATTGGAGTGGGATCAAAAATAGACTTTGGTGTGTTACTGCTGTTGAACAGGTCAGCCCTTGAGTGTCAATAAAAGTTTGGGATGTGTGAGCATGCAGAATGGAACACACAGCTCCTATGGTGCTGAGTAAGGGATCTGTATTAGTTAGCTGATAGAAAACATTGGAGGGATTTTTACCTCCTGAAAGAGAGTTTGAATCAATTTGTTTGATAATCATATTCTCTCTTTCAGGCTCTTTCTCTGTTCTAATTAATTTTCCTTGCACAGTGGTGTAGTACTCCTTTGACAAAAGAAGGGAATGCTCACTACCTCATAAAATCTTAGAGCCGGTCGAAGACTCTAATGGATAGTGACAAATGCACATTTGAACCTCCTGCTATTGAGGAGGATTTTAGAATCTGTGTGTCTGATATCCTGAGCAAGTGCTCTTCCTTTGTCCTTCTGAGACTTTAAGTGAAGTTTTGGACATGGTGGCTAGTACACAATTCGAAGTAATCAGTTTTGTGTGTTAGGCATGTTCCATACATATTTCTGCTGGACTTGTCTCCTCTGAAGATCTTGCCCAGGCTTAGGTGTGAAACAGGTGTTGAGCTGCTTAGTTCTGCAATAATAGTGGCAGTTCTGACACACACTGAAGTGAAAATGTAGGTGAACTTTCCTGGTTATAGTTTAGGTGACTAATGGCTTAAAGATTTGTAGGAACACACTGTGCACTCTAGGGTCACTATTATAAAAGATTATTTTGAGTTATGGCTCTGCATATTTACTCACTGGAGTAATTCTTTCTGGTTCTATCTAGCATGATGTAAAGTTTAGTCATGTTATTTACAGAAATAAGATATCTTTACAATGGAAAATATCATTAAAATACTTGAGGAATTGCAATTAAAAATGGTATGGTTTAAAAACTGGCTTGTCTGTAACTCTCTAAATATCATTAAATGAACAAGCCACCATAATACCGGAAGATAAACGTTCTCAATTTTTGCATCACAGTACAATCTTAGTCTGCAACCTGGAGAAAGAATAATTAAAGCTATTCATTTAATTTATGATTATGTTGAACTAGTGGACTTCAGAATAGAAATTCTCTCTTTCTGTACATGCTTGTGTTTTTTCCTGAGAAATCCGTTTTTAGGTTCAAAGTAGGCACATGATGTTATGGGATTAAGCAAATTCTTGATAAATAATTAGCCAATGAAGTGTTATAAAAAGCTCTGTAGATGGACTTCTGAAGATTCAACATAACTTGTTAGTCCTGATAACTGAAAGTTATTGCGTGCTTAGCCACAGTGAATGTTCAGTTGTGTATATGTAGTCTGTGGCAATTGCACATAACTTGATTTAATTTAACACTGTTTCATTGCTGGCTAAGGAAAGTTGAATAAGTTTGCATTTTTCGTTGGCTAAGTGTATATGCACAGTTATTGAAAGTCAGCTGATGCACTTGAGAGTCTTGGCTAATCAACTTGCTGAAATGTTGCTGACACTTTGTGAATTCTGGGAGAAAAGAGTGTTTGACTGAAACAAAACTGTTGGAGGTCTCCTACCTGCATCTGAGTACTGATACAGGTGTGAATTTGAACAAGTGTTTTGGGAAGGACAGTAAAAATAGGTGAAAAATCTCATTGTAAAATACACTAATTTTGAAATCCTGTTAGAAGTTATCACAAACCTTGTTATAAGCAGATAACTATTTTAAACAATAACAAAAAAAACTCATCAGTTTTATTATGATGAAGCTTACATGCATATGCTATTTTATAATGAAAAACAAGCAAAAATTAGAAGATGCACTTCAGTTGTAGAAATAGCATCAGTTACCAAAGATGTTAAATTTCCTGTACAAAACCTAGAGGCTTTGTTAGTAATATGACATTCACCTTGATAGAATTAATTCAGTTTAGTTTCATGTGCATTTTTATAATGAATAACTATTCTGCAAATCAAGTTACAAATAGCTTCATTAATGGGATTGTGTGTCAAATAATTCTTTAAAATTATACTTTTGTGAATGGATTGTCTTCAGTGGATTTACACAGGTGTAATTATTTGAAATTGATAGATATCAACATATTTGCTTCCTAAAATAAGTTAGAATTTCAGTTGGACTTTAAATAGCTCAGTCCCTAAACATTAGGGTATTCAAATACTGTAAAATATTTATTCACTGAATGCAGTGATTATAGTAGTAAATAGTCTTACACAAGACTATTTAAGAAGCATTTTTGTTTTTCTTTAAATAATATATAGTAATTTTGTAGATTAGATATACCTCATTAAGAACAAGCATAGCTTTAATGATTCTGTTGTAGTTACTTAGTATTGTTTTGTGGTTAATTTAGGTTTTGTCAGAAGAATTGTTAAGCATTATATGAATCTTTCTAAGTTAAAGATGTTTGTATTTTGGGGGGTTGGGGTGGAGGTGAGTTGTGGCCTGGATTGCTAATGGCTAAAATGTAGTGGTAGCCTCCCACTTGTGATTTCTTCACAATAACTTTCTAAACTCTGAACATAGTTTAATAAATTCAGTGCTCATGTAGTTTACTAATATACTCATCAGTGGTATGTTAATGTGGATGTTAATTAGCTTCAGATAACTTGAAAGATTCTGGGTTTTTTATAATCACTTGTGTAAAAAGGCTTGTATATATGATTGGCTAATAACTCACATACTTGTCCACTGAAAAGCACAGAGTCATGTTTGAAATTTGCCTTAGGATCTTTCAGTAGTAAGAAATACTACTTGACAGCCACTGTCCTAGAAGATCTAGAAGAGGATGTTTGCTGTGAGTAAACAGTAGGAATAATTAGCAGCGGGGGGAGCTCGAGTTCCTTGTGATATGAACCTGGAAAACACAAAGGTAAATGAATATTGAATGAAGTGAGATCGCAGTTTAGTACTACACAGAATACTACTGTCAATATAAATTTGTGTTTCCGACATAAATATTATCATGTGTGCCAAAGCATGCACACAATAATGTCAAACATGTGGCCTGGGAAGGCCACTTGTGGTTCTGCAAGCTCTAATTTATGGTCTCCCATGGCAACTGTTAAAGAGAAGAAAAGATTATGAATTGAGATGTGTCCCTGGATCGTGTCCTATGAATTTAACAGGAAGAGTTTAAGTTATTTTTTTCAGAGGTAAACAGCCTGTTGTTACAGGAACAGATCTCTTCCTTGTTGCTGCTACTTGGCTGCTCTCCTCTCAGTTGTATGTTTTATCATAGAGACTGGTGATAAGTTAGCAATTACACTACTAGAAAACAGGACTGAAACTCAGTAGTTTGGTGGCCTGGGTGAATATCTAGCAAAGGACAGTGTACCTGTACAGGTGCCTCAGCATCTGATGTAAAAAAGGAAAGACTGAGAACTGGCTACTCCTTATTGCTGCTTCAGTGTATATGTCAGTCTTGATGCAAATGTAGTTGAGTCTTGATGCATTTCAGCTTCTTCTGGTTTCTGTTCAAATGGCATGTGAATGAAACTGGAAGGGTGTCATGCTTCATATTTAATGCGAATATTCCCATGAAGATGTGTAGCCTCTGGGTCTCCTTTGTGGAAAAGTAATTTCCAATTTGGAAAATAAGCAAATTGATTCTACAATTCTTCTTCTACAACAGCAAAGCCACAGAGAACTGAGAATCTTCTCCAAAATGACCCTGTGACTTGTGAAATAAAGTTGATGTTACACACTAAAGGTTGAGCTACCTTTCTAAAAGGCGGTCGTTATTTCCTGCATCTCAGGGAAGACTGCAGAGACCAGCTTTAGTTTTCCCTTAGAGGTATTTCTCTACAAATATATATTTACAGCAGTGATGTGGTTTACATCTTACTTTGTACATACTAATTTTCACTCGTGAGTGGATTATAGTATGCGGACAGCTGTAACTGTATTTTTCTCATAACAGCATGACCTGAAATACATAGCACTCTTATTTTAAGATCTTTTAAAATGTTTAGGTTTTGACTAATTAAAAGATACAGTGATGATAATAAAATTTCATTGAGGTTTTTATGTTTTTTTTCAACACAGGTAAAACTCATTGTGACATTTCAAATATAACTTACTTGCATTTTAAAATCCATCACCTTGTTAGAAAAAAGGAGTACTTCTTTACAAATTGTTGCAGTTCAACAAGTTAAGAAAATAAACTGTTCAGCATGCAATTGTAAAAATTCTATTAAAAAATTAAGCATGACTGAATAGTCTTTGGTTTATTTATTAATTTGATTTATCTGCATGGTCAGTTGTGGTTGTTAGTGTATTTGCAGCATATGGGCCACAGTTCACCTTTGTCTTAGCAATAGCTGGGACAATAGTGCTCTCTGAATTCTATAGTAGAAAGCTTTTTATTAAAGCCTCAGAGAAATTAGAGTGAAGTGCTTGGAGAGTAAAGTACATAACAGATAAGCAGAACATCTGTGGATTGGATACATTGAGGGACGGAAGGATTCAGTGTGGATTGTCTTGGCATGATACTGTGAGGACTAATGCAACCTTCATGGAGCAGTTCTTGGGCCTCCTCCATCTGTCCACAACATAGTCAACTTGGCAGTTCAGTCAGTGTCCCTGGCCTAAGACATGCTTCTCTTTTTTTTAGTGTATCAGTTTTGAATTGAGAGATGTATTTATAGGATGCACGAGGATTTTTGTTTAATTAATAAAACGATATCTCCAACTCGTAGAAATGCAGTTCATAAATAGGAAAATGCAGTTTTTGCTGTTTCAGTCATTAATTGAAGACCAGCTTTCTCCTATTGGAAGATGAGACTTGTTTATATAAATAATAAAAAAATGTCATATATTAATGAATAAGTAGTAGCAGTGCATTTAGCCTTGCTGAGATTTTATCAATCTTCTTCTTTGAAGAAGTGATTTTAAGAGTACTTTTTTCTCTTACTATGTAGTTTTTTTGCCATGTTTTTTATTTGTCAACCTCATTATATCCTTGCTTTTGTAAGTGAGAGCCTATATATGTGACACATATATATATATATATATATATATACACACACTTTCTGGGAATGCCATGTGAATACTTCAGTAACAGAAGTTGGAAGCAGTCTTAACTAAACCAGAACAAGCTGGTCTTATTCTGAGACTTAAATTTCTTTGATGTTAGCTTAAATACCCTACTTTTTAAAGAAGTGTAATCCTTTGAGTTTAGTTTTAGCAATAATGTGAGCTGGTGTGACCTTTCTGAATGGTGTGTTGTACAGTTTTCGATGACACTCTATTCCAAAGCAAAATAAAAATGATGTATGGCATTTGTGATGAAATTTCTGGAAAAGTTATGTCAATAAAAATACTTAGGGGGGCATTTGAAAACAGCATAGTGATATTTGTGGGAAAAAATTCAAACCACTGCACCTGCAATTAAAATGTAACAAGTGCTTTATTTTAGAAATATTGTAATGGTATAAAGCTGAAACACCTTAGTTCTGTTATTTTAAAATGAAGTGTTTAAATGGAAGCATTTTCTAAGCTATGTCCACTTCGACAAATGACAGTTTTCAGTGAAACATTCTATTTTAAAAAATTCTCATTCAGTTTAATGGACAGCTGCCCGTGAGAGGGGATCTGCATAAATTGTTTCTCCCTAGCCAGTAATGGTGAGGAAAGTGGGATTTTTGCCAGCGTCTCTCCCCTGTACTTTATTTATAGGGGTCTTGTATTCTGTAATGTAACCTGAATAATGTTCTTAAGCTTCTGGCTATCAAGTGATTTCTCTATTTGTACATGTATAAGACAGTAACTGTTAAATCTTTTACAGATCTTGCATGTGCTTCTTGCTTTTCCCGTTATTTTGTAGATCCTATCACAGACCACTTCAGAGAGCCTTAGACAGCTTTGATCTCGTGGATTATTATAAATTTTGCTAAATAGGCAGGTTTACTAAAAGGTTACAAGAGATGGATAGGACTTTTGGAAGAGATTCAGTTGTCTTGGCACTAATGTGGATTTTTTTTTTTTATATTCCTTTAGCAAACAAAAATTGTTTGTTTACCAGATGTGAATTTAGAAAATACAAAACACAGAGGGTTAAGGTGTTTATAGTTCAGTTTGTGATCTCTCATCCACAACTCTATCTGCTGTGCTTTCTTTGTCAGGTTCCTATGACAGGACAGTGCTCACATGGTTGTACAACTTCCCATCTTCAAGACTACTACATCTAAATTTTCTTAAGCTTAAAAAAATACTGTACATGCAGTGATTATATCAAGGCCAGCTAGGGAAATTATGGTAGTTAATGAAGTATAACTTTATAGCTGAATTTTCTAATTTCTTGTACTACAAAATTGGCAATTCAGTTATACGAATTTGACAGTGTAATACTTGGGGAGCACAGTTAATACAAACTTTTGTAGATAATGTGAAATTAAGTTATTATCTCTTTTCAGAGTATGGGAGCTTGTTAGGAGTGACTGTGCTTAGTCAGTGCATACCCTATCCTAAATTATTAAGTAGTTACTTTGTTCAGTCAGTTTGTTTACCTGTCAGTAATACTTTCTCCACAGTAGGTAGAGCAGGAGTTTTGAAAGTTATTAAAATAAACTAGTTTATTCAAAACTGTTGAGTTGTAGTGAGAAATAATTGATATACAGGGCCATGATATTCTGACTCTCTAGAAATGGGAAAGTAAGGAAACGTGCTGTTGTGGTTTAACCCCAGCTGGCAGCTAAGCACCACATAGCCACTTGCTTACTCCCCCCCACCCAGCGGGCTGAGAGAAAGAATCAGAAGGGTAGAAGTGAGAAAGCTCATGAGTTGAGATAAAGACAGTTTAATAGGTAAAGCAAAAGCTGTGCATGTAAGCAAAGCAGAACAAGGAATTCCTTCACCACTTCCCATCAGCAGGCAGGTGTGCAGCTATCTTCAGGAAAACAGGGCTTCATCATAACTAATGATTACTTGGGAATACAAATGCCATCACTCTGAATGTGTCCCCCCCTCCTTCTTCCCCAGCCTTATATGCTGAGCATGACGTGATGTGGTGTGGTGTGGCTGTCCCTTTGGTCAGCTGGGGTCAGCTGTCCCAGCTGTGTCTCCTCCCAGTGTTTTGTGGGGAAGAAGGCTGCCCCAGCCTCCTCGCTAGTGGGGTGGTGTCTGTGTGAGCACAGCTCAGCAGTAAGGAAAACATCCCTGTGTTGTCAATGCTGTTTTCAGCACAAATCCAAAACACAGCCCCATACCAGCGGCTATGGATGAAATCATCTCAGCCCAAACCAGCACAAATGCTTTTATTCAAAAGTTATGAATAAAACCTCTCTATCAAGTTTTATTTACTTTTTGTGGTAAGAACTCTCCTTAACACTGCAGTTTCATTTACATCTGTGAAAAGGACAGTCTGTAAAAAGTGTATAAAAAAATCAGTGGTAGTGCTGTTGCATGCAGTTGTTACATCTTGACTGAAGAGTCCATTCTGAATTATGTATTTCCTCTTTGTTTTTTGTTTGAGGTGGAAAATGTACGGTTTTGTGTTTGTTTTAAATCATGTTACCAGATAGATTGTCATACGCAAGACTTTAACTCAGAAAAACACTAATGGAATCTGGAATCCTCTAATATGTAGTTTTACAGTGTTTCATCTCTTAAACCTCATTTTGATATTGCTCGTCCAGCCACACCTACAACTACAGTTTTAATTTGCCTAAACTGAAACAGTTGTTAATTTAGGTACTGTTACTGGAGAAGTATTACTGGCCAGAAATTTTTATGATGGATTTGATAGCATTAATCCTGCTTGTGTTATCTGTCTGTGTGTCTATAAGTAATACAAAGACAACTGACAAATGTGTAATTTGAAAAACAATTTGTGTACCAGACAGAAAGAAACCCCAACTGGCAGGCAAGGGAGCTGTGATTCTTAAGAAAAAAATATCCCTTCCGATTCTTAAAGAATAGACTTTCAGAATATTTGATTCGATATGTCATTCAGTTTGTTTTCTGAAACTATGGAGGATGTCTCTGTGTGTTGGAAGTGGCTTTTTTCTTCCTCATAAGGATTTGTCTATACAACTGAATGTATTAAACCACTGAGATAGATAATATGAGACCAGACGTTAACAGTATTCATGTTACTCTTCTCTGTACTTCCAGTTAACTGTAATACAATTTCTTAGCTTTTCAAGTTCCTAGCTTGAAGAGCAAGTGAGTAAAACATGGTAAGATGACGTAGAAGGTGGTATTACTATAAAGGGAAAAAACCTGAAGCTTTGCAACTTTTCAGAACCTTACCAGCAGAGAGCATTTCTGCACCCTTTGTCTAGTCAAGCGTCTCGACTAGACACTTACACAGCTTGTGCCTTATGACTCTCGAAATTGGATGATTGATATTAGATTGTTCAAAAATGGCTTTTCCACCTACTTCTTGAGAGACCTTGGTCGCATCTTGACAATTAGATAGGAATTTTTTTTAAAGTTAACCGCTAGAATTACAATACACTGTTTTTGTGAAATTAAATACTAACTGATATTTTAAAGAACTTGTTCTTATAATCTGTTGGCAAAGCTTTGCCTTAACCATATATTTTGAATTTAACTTTGGATTTGCTGTTTGCTTATTAAGTCTCACTGAATTCCTGTGTAAGGTTATACCTTAGACAAATTATAAAGATTCTCAAAGATTCTCTCAGTTTCTGCTGCTGTAGACTGACTTGTAATGCTTGCTCATAATTTCTCAGAAGCACCAGGTGCTGGAACATGCAAACTGAAATGGATAAATGTGAGGGAAATCTTTCTTCACTGACATAGCCAAGAAATAGCTTTTCAGAGGGATTAAAACCACAAACAAGTGTTACAAGTTTAAGACTTAACTAAAACAAAGTAATTAATGAACAGCTTTTGGATAAGAATGGTGTTTTCCTTTGTGTTGGGCATTACCTAATGTGGGACCTATTCTTAATTGAGCTCTGTTGCTAGTGAAGCTGTATCTGATTGTGAATAGTATAAAAACTGACATGAACTATGATTCTTACTATTCGGGAAAGAAAAAATAGTAGAGAAAAATATTTCACTTGAAAATGTCATAGTGTTAAAAATTTGAAGTGCATTCAGTAACAGCAAAATACTGGAAGCCATTTTTAAAGCACAGTTCTCCCAAGCTGATTTTTTTGCTTCTCTAATTTCTACTATCCTCAGTTTTTAAAATCTTTTCAAGTTTACTCCAGTGAAGATCTCCATGTGACCAAGGAACTGCAGAAACCATTCTCTTGCATGGGTATTGC
The DNA here is from genome assembly GCA_013398125.1 of Aegotheles bennettii. Classification (NCBI taxonomy): domain Eukaryota; kingdom Metazoa; phylum Chordata; class Aves; order Caprimulgiformes; family Aegothelidae; genus Aegotheles; species Aegotheles bennettii. The sequence goes on along the minus strand of VZRW01004568.1, from coordinate 35,730 downwards.
AAAACTTCCAGTGACCTAAGCGAGTTTCTACATGTTGGTTAATACCTCAGCAGCTTCCATCCCATACAGAAGGCCAAAATATGCTTCTCCCATCACACAAGAGTGACTAGATACCAGTGGTACAACACTGGTGGTCACTTTTTTTTTTTAAATGACCTCTTTTCCCTGTGGTGTGTCTCCTTAACAGTACAACAGAAATAGCATGAATACCTACATTAGCACAAAGTATGGTACCTGCATCAAACTGGATGCTTTCCTCTCTATTTAGTGGACAGCCTGACCTCCAACTTCGATTTTTTTCCATATTTTGATATTACAACTTTCAGATTGCATGTTGATTCCAAAGGGATAATTTTGAACACAAGGGGGAGAAAGGCAACAAAGCCAAATCACATCAGAAGTTGTGGACTTTGAAAGTGCTTGTCCTTAGTAAATTTGATCATATGTTTAATTTTGTGGTGGTAATTTTAAAAAAGATGGAAAGGAGAGGGGACTATAAGGATGATGTCATTGTACAAGACATACTCCTTGTTCACAGAATTCAAGCATAAGACTTTGCTGAAGGCTGGAAATAACTAACTGCAGTTTAATGGACAAGTGCCTCTCCCTGTCCACCACATCTTGCATTGATCATGCATCTTTGCCTACCACCTTCTAAAACTCAGACAACGTTCAGGTCCTTGACAGGCCAGTGAACAAGTCTGCGGGACCCATAAATACTTCTGAGGAATATTGCTATTCGAGCCCAGGCTTTGCTTGCCTCTTCATAAAAGTGCTACTTGTTTTCTAGTGTTTACTAGTGCTGTTACTTGTGACTTATGAATCATCTCGGGTCATTAAGCATGTTGAAGAGGATTACCTGACAGTGTTGGAGGCATTGCCAAAGTATTCCTGTAGTTTCACCCAGAAGCTGTTACTGCTTTGAAGGCAAGTATGCGTAATTTGGAGTTGAAGATGAGGCTGTCCATTGAATAGAATTCACATTAGAGAAGAGCTTGCCCTTAATAGCTGAAGTAAGCATCTGTACAAAGTGAGCCATTTTCAGTGGACAGTGAGGATTGAGATGTTACGTAATGGTTTAACTATATACATATATACAGATGTTTCAGACTTCAGCTGTGAGTTGCTTTCAGTCAGCCTATTCAGTAGACTGAAACTTCCTTTTGGTGAAATGCTTGGGGGTTGTTGGCAAGTGAAACATCAGGTGGAGTCTGAGTTTTGTATGGTTCTCCAGAGACTACCATGGGTAATTTTTGTACAGTGTAAAAATAGAAATAGTGATAATTTTGCTGACTTCCCAGTCTGCAGCAATAGTAACTTGGTTATATTTTAAGCATTTTTCTCTACAGTGGTACCACTGAAAACGTTCAGAGCTTGCCAGCGGTGTTACACTGCTGTGCTGCAGAACAGCGTAAGGAACTTTTGTGGATTCTGCAGAACAGCGTAATAGAAATTCTTCAATGACACAGGTCTATTTGAATAGTGGATGTAATAGTAATTTTATGTCTTTATTGTGATGTGGATATAGTATATGGTGTTATTTTAAATCCAGCTTATTTTACGTTGTTCTTGTACATGATTTTTGACATACTGACGCTTATCATTGCATAATTATCCTGACAGAGGTACAGGTAATGCTAGAATTGTTCTAGAATTGTATTGTAATAGCTAAAGGATTTGTCAAGTGTGTGGGACCAAGTAGAGTGTTTGATGGTGAAGTGAATGTTGGAATGAAAGTGTTTGAAGTGACCAATTTCCCTGTAGACCAACTCTTAATAAGATGGTAGCAACAGGTGAAACAAAAAATTACCTGCTCTAGACCACCAGGTAGTCTCTGTAGTAGATGGAGATGAGAGGCCTTTCATTAGAGAGTCATTTTCATCATTGATGATCAAGTTCCCATGACATTTCTCGGTTTTTTGGTTGGATGTTTTGGGGTTTTTTTGGTTTTTTGTTTTTGTTTTTTTTCTGTGGTTGCTTTATTGTTGTTGATGTTGGTTGTTTTGTTTTGTTTTATTTGTAGCTTTTTGTCCATATCATGTCTGGGGTCAGGTACACGTCTCAGGTTTAAATTACTACTGTATAATATATAAGAATTTGGACTTACTAGTAGACTGAAGAATTCAGCACATCCATGCTCTCAAACATTACATCACTTTCTCACTGCTGTTCTAATAATACTTACATTGATATGGTACAGTGTTGCTCTCTGCTCCTGAGGGAGCAAAAGAAGCAAGATTAATCCTAGTTTTTCTTGGCAGTTCTGTAGCAGTAGTTTCTCTCGATCTTTGCGTGAAGCAATGAGGACAGCACGGAAGGAAACCTGGATAATGAATAGAATAGAGAGAAAATGAAAACAGTAAGACAGAATAATTTAATTTCAGGAAAGATATTTGCAAAATAGTATTTCTGAAGAGTTGCTGGTAGTAACAATAGTAGGAAAGGGGGCATATTTGGTTTCGTTTTATCAGCTGAAAATACACAGAAGGCAACAGAGGGAGATAAAGAAATGATTACTGCCGTTCTTCTGTTTCTCAATCCAGCTATTAATTGCATTAGAAATTTAAAATACAGATTTCTTCTTGAGTGCCCCCTTTCAGAATAAGATTAGATCATCTCATTCTTACCCTCCTATTTGTGTACTATATTGTCCTTTCTGACTGAAATGAATAATGAATCGGAGTCAGTGCTGTGAGACCAGTAGCTTTCAGTGGCAGTAAGCCACTGAAACAGTTCAGCTGTTACATGAAACCTTATCCTGTGCTTCATGTCAGCACCTTTAGTGCTACTACTTTCACTCAACATCTCTGATTCTCAGGTTGTCCTGCATTTATTGCTTTGTATATTAATACTCATTTACTATTTCTGTCTCAGGATTTGTTAATTTAGAGAAAGTCATGGGACTAACTTTGCCAGATGATCATGCTACTTCTTGCTCCAGTTTTTCTGTTTATGTATACAATACAGTAAGCCACTTAAGTTCACTTATATTTTGACTGGTCTAAATTAAAAATATATGAATAACAGTGGGGTGATTTTAGTGCTTTTGTGTCTTTAATCCAAACTTACAATATGAAACATATATTTTGATAAAATTATCATGCTAATACAAAAGTAAATGAAATTGAAAGCTTCCTGTTGTAGAAAGCAGATGTTTTCTAGGGCTAAACTTCCATTGCTAAGGTATGATAGCATAATGTTTTTGTATACCCACAGCAGCATATTTGCGCTTCTGTTATGTATCAGTTGCAAAGCTGCTGAAGTCACATGCAGTTACCATAGCTCAGCTGATGCACAGTAGCCTGAAAAAGAGCCCTAAGCCAGAATATTCATAGTATGTGAATAGAGGAAATCTTGATGACCACATTTCTTGTACTGAACTAAATTAAAACTCATTAAGTGATTCATCAGGAAAATAATAAAACCCATTCCTGAAATGAGCAGTTTTCAAAAGTGGTGAAAGAGTAGCTCTGTCTCAGCTGTGTGACGGCCTTCTAAACAAAAAGTTGCAGTAACCTTTCAATCTCAGGAAAGATGGGATAATTTGTGGGTACATAAAGTTTGTAAATACAGTTATGTTTACAAGTTTATATAAATAAAGTATACAAGTTGTACCTCGTGTATGACAATCAGCAAGCGTTCTGTGCTTTTCAAGGAGGATATTGTTTGTGTCCTCCATCCTGAAATCTCTTTTCAACAACTTGTAGTGAATCTAGGTGAAAGAGGCAAATGGTAGAGAGAGCTGGCATTACTGACAACGTGGAGGAAGTGGAATGAAGTATGATGTGAGACAAAGTGTGTGATGTGTAACATCAAGTGGGGAAAAACTATGCAAAGTCTTGCACCTGTATCATTGTGGGGTAGAGAAGGAAGCTGGTTGAAGATGCAAGATGAAAAGGTGGGCTCAGAATGCCCTGAAGACAGTTGTAACAACAAGTTAAGTTGTTTGCTATGAAGACAAAATCAGTCTGAAAACAGAATGTAAATGACACAATCAGTAAAAAAAAAAAAGATGCTGACAAACTGGAGCGAGTGTGTCAGAGGGCCACTGAGGCAGCTAGGGGAGCATGGAATGTAGATGGAGTATCTGAGGTTGGTGAATTTGTTTATCCTGGTGAAGAGAAAGCTTAGAGGGATTGAAATGCTGTCTTTAACTAGTTAATGAACATTTATACAGAAGACAAGACAAGCTGCTCTGAGGGACACAACAAAAGAGGCAACAGCTGCTGTTTCAATAAGGGAAATACTGATTGGATTTAATGGGGGAAAAAATTCATAGTGAATCTCCATCCTTGGAAGTATTCAGAACTTGACTGGGAAGGCCCTTAATAGCCTGATGTAACTTTGAAATTGTTCCTTCTTTCCGCAGAGGGTTGCTCTGGAGGTCCCTCTAAGCCTAAATAGATCTATGATTTTGTAGCAACTTCTGTTGAGAACCATTATCTATATTTGTAGCAACAGGTGTTACTGAGGGAAAGCATTATGAAAATACTAGAACAGGTACATCTTAATTGAATGATGTATTCAATATAATCCAAGCATGAATGTAAAGTTTCATTTAAGCACAATACTTGAAAGTTATTCTTCTGTCTAAGAGGAGTTATATGATACCTCTCGTGGATTGGATGAAGTTAAGTATTTGTTAGATTAAGATGTTCATATAAAAGGTAGCTTTTAAAATGGATTTTCAAATTTCTGTATCTAATTTTCTGCATTTGTGTATCCAGTTTTTTTAATTCTATGTTTAAATAACAAAATAAAGATTTGTGTTAAAGTATCTTGCATAGAGGTATTTTGCACACGGTGTTACTCAAATCAATCATAATTATAAGTTGAGTTTCTTCCTAATATTTTTATTCTTTGTCTCCTGTTCCTTTGGATGGATGTTTTTTGTAGATGGAAGCTGTTGTATAGCTTTAACTTGGTGTTCTTTCACAGTAATGATATATAAAGAATATAATTTGATCTGTTCGATAGAACATATTTTATTCTTTTAGCTATTGAAAAGTTATATGGTGGTGCAGGATTTCATTTTGTAGATAAGTGTAAGAAGGAACAGACTTTTATTGTAAAGCAGTGTTAAACATTAAAAGATTGTTAATAGTAAATACGAGTTCTGAAGACGGATCTACAAGCTGTTTAAAATAGCAGATTTGTTAAAAAGTCATGAATTTAAAAATTTGTTCATTGTATCACTTACAGATGTAAAGTTGCTAGCTATTGTCAGTATAAGGAAGGATGGGAATACCTGTCAGGAAAAATTGATTACCATGAGAGCTGCAGAAAACAGAAATAAGATGAAATTTAAGTGCTAAATGTTGATACATTTAGAGATTCATTACTAGAATTCCTGTGGTAAGCAGACAAGCTTTTTCACTGGGTCACTGGATATGACAGAGAAAGCGTAAGGTCTGTGTATATTAATATTATTACAAAATACCTAGTCAGTCATCAGTAAAATGAGAATATTAAAAAGCATATGCAGTTTTTCAGTCTACTAGGAGAGGTATATTTGTGTAGAGGTACTGAAGTATCAGACAATATACATTGAGATTGCAGTTCCTTTGTGCTTAAGGAGAAAATAATAAGATGGTGTCAAATGTAGAGGTTAGTAAGAATATTGGGAAAATGTATTTCATATGAAAACTTGTTTTGTAAGAGGATACTCTCAGCATAACTTCCAGTACAGCAGGAGAGGAGCTACAGGCAAAGGCAATGCAAGAAAAGGAAATATAAGCTGACTGAATAATTCCAGTCCGGAAATTCATATAAAGCTTTAAAATGCAAAAGAATGAGATATTAGAATTACCTTCCAGTAAGAATGAAGGGGCAGAATGTTTAGCTAGTTGAGGAAGAAAAGTTGATGAAATTACTAAATGTTTGAAATATATTATTTAATAGAGTCTGGGCTTCATGATCAGGGAAATCCTTATTTCTTAAGCAGTGTGATAAATTAATATTTTCTGGTGTATTAAATGTGAAAAGGTAAAATCTGTAGGTAACAAAAGTTACAAGAACCCCAAAATTATGTTACATTACAGGACTACTATATTTAGCCATAGTCAGTGTCATGGAATTACTGTTACACCTTCAGCTCCTGGTAGTTTTAGACTGTATCTCTCTTTGAAAAGGAACGTTATAAAGTATCTAATTTATTCAGATGACTTTCTAAAGTGTATTCTGAATGTTATATTTTTACATTGATAGCTAAAGTTTCCATTCTTGTTTTTTTCTGTTGGGAAGGTAGAGTCATTGCTGCTACTAGAAGGTGAGATGAATTTGTCCCCCTTACTTTACTCAGTTGGAATTTACTATTCATATGTAAATAGACTGGTGCTAATAGGATTAAGGTTGGGGGGGGGAATCTTAAGGTGGAAATGAAACAAACATTTATTGAATTGAACTGTTTTCACTTGATGATTTGTGCAAGTGTAATGCAGAACCTAAAGAAGTACTGTTTGAAAGGAAGAACCTGATTTGATGCTGCGGTTGTAGGAGGACACTTGAAAAAACAAACGTATTAGCTTTGCATTGCTTTTTCTTTTAAATGAATACAGTAAACGGTGATGTTGATTTATAGTTATACTGCAATAGGAGTTATTTGTATTAGATATGAGAATGGCATTGTGCTATGTCATTCACAAAGACCCTGTTTTGGAAAGTTTAATTTCTAAATGTGTGTTTTATTACTTATCCCTGTTACCGAAATGGTTTCTATTGCTTAGGTGCATTTCTTTGTTTCAAAATAGGCTCAACTGTTTTAATTTCTACTCCAAAATAGTTCTTCTGTGTCTTCATGACTTTTCAGAGGGGACATTTGTCTGTGAATGTTTTTGTGAATGGTTGTGATTGATAGGTTTTAGAAATGTGTGTGAAAGGGGTGAGGGCGGCTGAGGAGTTCTGTGTTGTGTTTCCTGTGTGTCTTAAGGCAGAAGAGCCTAGAGCCTTGAGCGGGTGTACCATTCTCTTTTATGTTCAAATTTCAAGAAAAATTGAGGCACCGAGAGTTGAATTTGACCAGATCAAAATCATACAGCAAATAAGTTGATAACTAATGATAGGAAACATGGTCTTTCTAGTACAATTTGGAGCCTCATTCTTTTGCTATGATTTCAATCCAAATGCTGGGAGCTAAAGAATGAGTTGGTTATGATAGAGAAACTTACATTATATGAAAATCAGAGAACACAAGAGTTTTATCACTACCTTGACTGCAGGGCTATAGAAAAGGTGAAGGACTTGGTGATGAATCTTCCCCTCTTTTTGCAGCAAAGTCAGAGCTCCTCAGCTGAGGAGTGGAAGATATTTCTTCAAATCCCCTATCTCAAGTACTTAGTAGAGTGAATGACATAATGATACTTGGATGTACCATTCTTTACTCAGTGTTAATATAATGAAAGTTTCAGGCAGTATTACTCATTTTGTCTGAACCATTTGTAGTCAGCAGTATACAATTTCTGTCCCTAGCAGTAGAAAAAGCATGAAAACTTTCAGAGTACTAACTGATTTTGTTGTAGTTTTTTCTCATGCTTTTTGATTAGCTTGAAATCATTTGAAGCGGCTTTGGAAGAAAAGCTTTTAAATTTGGCAGTTAAAGTTAATAAAATTAATGTTAAACTAGACAAAATTTCTAGACAAAATTTCTATGCAAAATTCAGAAGTTCATACAAGCAGACTAAATTGTATCAATGAAGTAAAGCTACACATGAATACAGCTTGAATGAGTCTTTGATTGTATTACTTTAATATTCGAGGTTACTGTTGGCTATACCACACTCATTTCACAACTTGCTAAATTGCAACATTATTTCATCACGAGCCCTGTTCTTTTGGATCAGGAATTTGATAAATCATCTCTAACTCTGAGTTAAATTGCTGATATGTTCAACTTGCTAACTATTCTATGTCACTTTTTAGAGTATTCCCCCCTCTATCAATAAATGTTTCTTAAGATTGTGATTGCTGCATGATTCCTTAGCTTGATTTCTTTTGGAAGGAAACACTTGTATCAAATTCTGAAGTTTCTCTGCCAGTATCAGCTGTATCTGGAGAGAAGTGTAAGGCTTAGGACAATTTGTTATCACAGGCTTCATGAAGACTGACTTGGCTGAGTGTGGTATAAGCTCTAATTAGTCCTCCCATGCTATGTTATCTCAGAATAAAGTCAGTCATACTTCACTTTATAGCATTGATCAGCATCCATGTAGCACTGAATTAGGATATTGTTTGTCTATGTATAGTACAGCCATAACCTGATAAAAGTTAAAGGGTAAAGTTCAAGTTAGTATGAATGTAAGGTACAAAGCTGCATGAAACAAATCCTTAGTTCTGCTGCACGTGGAACAGCTTGTTTTGTTCTTTCTATCTCCCTGTGTAGAGATACAAAGACAAACAAAGTGTTTATGATTCTTTTCTAGAGCTTCTGATGATAATGCCTTGTGTCTTTCCATGGCAAAATATTTGGACTCCATGAAGTGTGCCAGAATTCTCTGATAATGGGTTTAAATGTTAGTTGTTTTAAACTGTTCTGTCAATACTGAGACACAAAATTATAAAGACATTAATTTCCATTATGCTGGTTACTTTTATTCATAGAGAGATCCTGTCAACTTGGTAAGTTGTGTTTTGCTTTGGGTTTGTTTGGGTTTGTTTGCTTGCTTGTTTTGCATTAAATTCTTCAGTGGGTGTTAGAATGATAAAAATTCTATTCTCCTTTACATCTGTGGAAGTGGCTACTATCAGTTTTCATTAGTAGCAAAGGATAGTTTATAAGGTAAACCACCTTGATTTACCTGTCTTTTTCTGCTACTGTGTGTAGCATTTGTTGCAAAAATCTAGTGCTTCAGGTTCTTATAATGTTGAAAATACTTCTCAGCATGCAGCTTAAGCAAGAATGGATTTTGTGACATTCGTAAGGTGAAGATTGAGAGATGTGTTGACTGTGCAGTGAGGAATAGCTGACTTTGAGGGGAGCAGATGACTGAAAAAACAGTGAATTCTCCAACAGTGGCTCCCTTCACATCCAAAATCTTCAAGAATTGTTGGTAGATACTCACCACTGTCATTATCATCTGTACCGTCCATGGTTTAGACACGATTTAGCTGTCATGTAAGGTAGGACTGGAAATGCAGCACCGTATTTCTGTTCCGGCATGATAATGCTGTGTTGTACTCTTGAAATCATCCTTTAGATCTTAGAATATTTGAATTGCAACAATGTTACTATTTTATTTTAAAGTCATTTCTGGATCACATAAATTTGTGTAGGTTGTATGTTTTACTGATATTCTAAACTGTTTTGTTTATCTGTATAACTTATGTTAGTTTTTAATCCATCTGGGATACCCATCAAGGATTTTTATTACCAATGACTTTAAATTTTATGGTCAAAGTATGCAATTTTAGTCTTTATTTTTTTCCACCATAAACTCCTCCCAGCTTCTAAAATCTTGAGCTGCATTAGTTTCTTTGGGTTTGACTTGTGATCAGGCAGTTAGAACTGTGTGAGTTAGTGTAAACCTCATGATGTGTAAAATGTATAGCCTGTGCATTATGGTCTTAAAATAGTAAGCAAGCAAATGGAAAGTTTTATTTTTATGACTATAAGAATGAAAAATACAGATTGTCATGAGGGTACCATCCATGATGGTACACCTGCATTTACTATGTGTAAATTTTGATTGTGGCATTGAATCTAGTTTACTTGAGTTACTGTTTTTATATGTTACACTAGTTACACCAGTAACATAACATTTAAAAAAGTATTAAAAATTAATTTAAAGTCACTGAAATGTTTTTAGAGGGAAGAGGTGTATGTAAACTAAGTGTAATGTTCTCAAAGTAATGAGTGACTAAGTCGTTTCTTGAGGGAGTTTCCACATGAGAACAAAGGTCAGTCCACATAGATTGATAGAAAGGACAGACCTTTAGGAGTTGCTGCAGTGACTGCAGGAACGAAGGGGGACAAATGAGAAAACCAGTGTTGTAGGGTCTAAAAGTTTGACTGTTTTTTGTTTAGTCCTCAGTAATCTGATAAAGAGGGAAAATATAAAATTATCAGTGTGTGCTGGTTACTGGTCAGTTCTGTAGTTTCTTTGTGCAGATTGTGCAGAATATTGCTGAACAATGTGAAAACACAGAATAAGCATTCAGTTGTGTCCACAGCTAAAAGAATCAGAATGGTGTGTGTTGGAGGGACCTTTGGAGATCATCTAGTCCAATTCCTCCCCTGCTAAAGCAGTTTCACCAAGAGCAGGTGTCACAGGACAGTGTCCAGGTGGGTTTTGAGTGTCTCCAAAGGGGACTCTGCAAGTGCCTCTGGTCATCCTGTTCCAGTGCTCTGTCACCCTCAAGGTAAAGAAGTTTTTATCTCATGTTTAGATGGAACTTGCTGTGTTCCAGTTTATGTCCATTGCCCCTTGTCCTGTTACTGGGCACCGCTGAGAAGAGTCTGACCCCATCCTGACACCTGCCCTGTAGTTATTTATAAGCATCGGTAAGATCTCCTCTCAGTCTTCTTTTCTCCAGGCTGAACAGCCCTAGGTCTCTCAGCCTTTCCTCATAAGAGAGATGAGTCTCATCATCATCTTTGTAGCCCTTTGCTGGACTTTTTCCAGTAGTTCCTTCTCTTTCTTGAACTGGGGAGCCTGGAACTGAACACCTCACTCCAGATGTGGAGAAAATGGTAATTTATCTCAGTATCTGTACAGGTAGTACAAAGCAGCAGTCCAGTAGTTGACAGTGTAATTCTTTGCATGCAGGAACTCTGTAGCTAACGCTTAGAATTGAATCTTGGATTACTGAGTAGTTAGATTAAAAAACAAAACAAAACAAACAAACAAAGCCAAAATAAAACTATACAACCACAGAACTGTCATATGCTTCAGTTTTGCAAGGGTCTGTATTTGCTTAGGTTTCTGAGTTAGAGCTTCAACCAAAACCAGCAAGTATGTAAAATACGTGTCAGAGGATCATGCATAGTTTATGTCTTGACTACTTAATACATACAGACTTTTCTCATTATTTTTGTCATATGCTATCATAAGTGGTTATCTAAATTTACCCATTTAAACTATATCTGATGACTTTACCCATTCTCAGAGAAGGAGCTAATGCTGTGATTTTTAGGATAGATGTTTATTAGAACAAGATACCTGAGGATTATCTTTGCAGAAGATGTAAGAATTTAAAGTTTTGTTAATCTGTAGATAATTGATACCTGAAAGGTGCAGAATGAAGCTTACTGTAAGTTGATCAGTGTCAAACCTGAAGAGACAATTAATTTCCCTCTAATAAGACATTCTTTATCAGGTGAGATATCGATTGGTGCTTCGGTGGGAAATTGAAATCAAGTAGATAATAAAAAATTAAGGGATCTATCAGCCATTTCATAGAGGTTTTCAAAAGCAAGATTTTTAGTTATACAGAAAAGCTATGATAAAAGGTTCAGCATCTCAGAAGAAATTTCTGAGATCCTGGCTGTTCATGATTATTACTAATTCTGTTTTAGTATTCAGAAGGATAGTAATATTGCCCTGAAATTTTTAAATGCCTTATGTGTCCAACCAGAATTACTGGAGAAGCTGCACTTATCTGCAATTAGAAGTTGTGTATATATATTACATAACAGCTGACATAAATCATGAAACAAAATAATTTTGATTGTAATTTGTAAAATTAACTAAATTTTGAGAGATTCTTCTTTTTAAAAGGCACGTTATTATAACTGAGTCAATATCATTAGTCAAACACTTCAACGAGATTCTTTATCTTTAATAGTGTTTCTGGTATTAGAATTTTGCATTTGTTTCACAGTGCTTTCTGGTTTTGTTTGATCTTTGCTGTATTAAAGCCTGAGATCTCATGCATGTTGCAGAGGTCTTTGCCTTTTTCTACAGTGTTTCTGATATTTGATTTTGTTATTTGCCAATATAACCAATGCTTTGTTGAAGTGAGCAATTTTATTTTCTAAATGTGTTTTTATCAAATTACAGCTTATTGTCAGAAAATATTCCAGTGGATTTCTGAGTTGTTCTTTTTTTAATGATCTTTAAAAGTCTTCTGTTACCTCTTTCTTTTCAAATTACCAATTAGATTTTGTTAAACAATTAAGAAACTGAAGTAGTTCACCAACCCAGTATCTACTCTGTTTAAGCCAAAGCCTCTGTTTTAGGTAGGGACATTAAAATTGAAAACAGTGGATTTGCTTTCTTTTTTTGCTTTACGCATTTCTCCCCCTCTCTTCTTTATTGCAAGCCTTTATAGAGAGTTTTTCTGCTCGTTTATGTTATTTTTATACGTGGCTTCACTGTCTTGGTGAAGTTTGCATTGCTGCTTCCCTGCACAGAGCAAGGGAATCATACTGAGCCTGGGTGCCTCTGGATTATGGCCAGTAGTTGTGATGTTATTCTTTAACAAAAAACAGAAATGGAGAGAACTTGCCATGTGCATTTGAAGACACCTTAGACTATTTAGGAGAGCACTTTCTGACCGGCATAATACACATTGCAAATTTTTTGCTTGTCTCTTTGCATAAAATCTTACTTTAAAAAAAAAACATTTGTAGTCAGCGAGGTTTCTGAATCAGCACTGCAGGAGCCGTATGTGAATATTTTCACTCAGTCTCAGGGTCATGTTTTGAAGAGCTGTGATGTGCTGTACAGGGACAAGGAAGGAAAGGTAGCTACTAGAAGGTGTTATACTGGAAATGTGCAAAGACGTTTTTAATAGGCACACATGGACCTATGCAAGTGTGTTTGTGGTCGTGTGGTAGGGGCTTCTGGAAAGGAGCTGCTTGTTTTTCCTCTGTACTTGTTGGCCAGAAAAAAAGCTTCACTTGAATATAGTTTAGGTAATGTGGATTTTGTCATTGCCTACACTTAGAGATTATTCTCATGCAGTTCTATCTAACAAAGGGTTTCAACACCTTTGAAAGAACATTGAAATCATACTGCTTCCTTCCTATTGACTTCTGAAGCTAAATAAAAAATAAAATGAAAATGTGCATCCATAGTGGATGCACGTGTTCCATCACTATCTCCTTTTACCCTTTTCCATTTCCAAAATTGATGCGGAAAGCCCCCAAACCCATCTTCTTTGCCAGTGAAGAGGATGCAGTTTGAGGCTCTTCATTAGATGCTGAGTTAGAAGGCATAAACTCACTTTGTAGCAATATTTGAAACTGTCTTTCAAGCATTTCCTAAGAAACAATCATTTAGTTGCAGAGGTTCTTTATTCCAGATGTTGTTTGCACTCTTTGTGCTACAATTTGTTTTGACTATTTAAAATACTACTGTCTCTAACAGCTTAGATTTTTAGTTTTAGTTTTTTGTTTTTGTTTTTTAAATCCACAGAAGGAACAAAACTTCTTTTGCATTTTAAATGATGCCTAACCCTTTGGTTGGAGGTTAGGCAGGTAAACCTCTATTCATGTTATACTGGATGAATTGCTTAGTGTGTCATAGCAGTTTCAGGTCACCAGGAAGGACCTTAGTCTTTTTTATATTTTTTATTTTTAATTTCTCTTCCTGCAAAGTTAAACCCTTTCAATTGGTGGAAAATATGTGTGAATAAAACCTCAAGGTGGTAGAAACTTGTATTCTCCAATAGTCAGTCCACATGTACAATACTGCTGTGGAATGTTACTGTATAGTAAAGCCGATCACCTCTCCATCAAAAATCATTCTGTGCTGTACACAGAATCACAATTGCAAATACATCTTAGTGATTTAACTTACTCCAGCTGTATTTGTTTAGTTTTGTAGTTCAGTCCATTTAAATGTTAGGTTGAAAAAGTCTTGTTTTTTGTGGGGGAAGCATGAATATGATTTCCATGCATTTTTAGCATATGACATAGAAATGCTGAATTTATTACTGCTGTCCTGTAGTGTGCACCACAGCCCCACATTATCATGCATTATTCCAGAAATACCCTAATGCCTGATACAGGAGTGTTCCCCATAGCCTTTTGCATTACATAGCCTTGCCAGACAGCTGTTGTCATTCACAGTCCTTTCCTTATCCCTGATGGATGTTTGTAAAATCCTTATACAGTAAATTTCACACTTGAACTTTACATTGCCTCAGAAGAGCTGGAGGACAGAGACACATTCTTAAAGTTACCTTTAAAATGTTCAGCTGTATAATGACAGTGTATTTGGTTTTGATAATCAAGGAAAAATATCTTTCACTCCCTGTAACTTGTCCAAGAAATTAGGGTGACTTGGGATTGGAGGGGGCCACCCAGGTCATCAAGTTTAGCTGCTGCGTCAAGTTTAGCTATAATGGTACAAAGGATGTCTATCCTCAGAAGAAACCAAGTAAAACTCACTCCATGTAGCATTTCAATTTGTCTTGTAATTTCATTCTGACAGTACCATACAGACAGTATTACCTTATTTTTCTTTTTTTTTTTTCTCCCTTATTTTCTTCTCTCTAGAGTTGGGAGGATATTGGTGGTAAGAATTCATTAGGAAGAAGTCTGACACTTGTAAGAGAGTAGATAGGAGAACAGAGAGTAATAGTTTCTGTTATTGAAGGAGTCTGAGACTTGTAGGATTTGGTGCCTTTTTACCTTTTTCTAATCAGTCTGTTCTTCCTGTTCTATTCTTCCTTCTTGCTTTCCTGTGTGAAATAACACCTTGTGCAATACGTGTGCCATATGGTAATTTCAGCAGGACTGTGTACACAGGATTTCTGGTTGCAGGAATTGATGATGACATTTTTCTTGCAAAGCAAGTAGTAAATTTCTCAAACAAGTGATACTGCAAGGTGAAGTTTTAAATGAAAAAATCTTAGCACAGCATGTGATTTAGTGGCTTGAGAAGAAGATAACCAGAGAGCTTATTTAAAAAAAACAAACCAAACAAAAGCCCAACAAACCAAAAACCAAACAAAAAACCCACACCCCCAAACACCAACGAAAACCTACCTTACTTTGATGGGGAAAAGGGAAGGCTTTTATTAGTTAATGCTTTTACAGCAAGGTGCTTTGAGAGGTAAATAAATTGTTTTAATTGCTTGGAGGTATGCAGTGTATGTTCATGCTTTTATGCCTCTTAGACACAACTTGTAAACATGGATGGTGAATAAGCAAGGACTGCTGCTTTTAAAACACAGTTTTAAAGTACCTTGATGCTTTCTAGAAGGTGCAGCCATACAGAGTTTGCATTTTTAAAATGTGTATTTGAAAGAAAGGGATTGTTTGTATGTTGTAATGTTAAGCAGAAGACATAATAATGCCTTGCTCTCTTTTCTCCATTGCAGACGTATCCTGCTATCTACTGAGGGTGTTTGGGGAAAAAATTAAAAATTAATCATATAAAGAGTGAATTTTTGTTTCCAGTAAGAATTAGTGCAGGAGAGAAGAAATATGTAGACTGGTGAATTACAGAATGACTGACCATTAGCCATTTTTTCAGTCTTTGCCTCACTGATGCGATTTATCTTATTTCTCTGTTAGATCATGTCATATATATCTTGCCATTCATAATGGCATTGTTAACTTACCTGCTCAGAAGGAGGCAACAAGAATACTAAGGGTAAAGATATACCAAGTATTCAGTTTTGAAGTTGAAGCAGCTGAGATCTTCTGGAACAATGGTGTATCCTCCAAAGCAAACATCTCTGAGAAATCTGATGGTCCTACTGAGCCTGCTTCTGCATCACAATGTCATACATATCTCCGTCTGTATTTGTTATGTTTGTTTCTGAAGTTTCTTCACATTTCTCCCTACTACTTTCTCCTCATATTATACTAATCTTACAGGAAAAATTCCTCACTCTCTGTCAAACTTACCCATTTCAGCTGCAAAACAGAGAATAATTAGTAGAGCAAGACACTAAACAATTGGGACTCTTAAGTATAAAACAGTGGATAGAAAGGTGATGGATGGCAGGGTATTCTTCTAGTGTTGTTTTGCTTTTTTTTTAGTTTTTGAAATTCTTTTCCCGCTCTTCGTAAGAGCGCACTGTCCTTGCTACTCACTTGCTGTTGAATTGTGTTAGACAGCTATGAAAAGTCCTATGTTTGGTTAGTAGTTCCAGTAGCTATACCAAAACTGTTCTGTGGATCAATAAGTCTGTATTGGCATTTTGTAATTCATGTGTGTGCTATTGATCAACTGAAAGCAAAACCTGTTCCTGTTGCAGCTGATTGTTCAAGAGAGACTTTCATTACTAATTTTCTGGGGGTGTGTGGAAGTTTCTGTTTTGGGGGCGGAATATTTCAGTATGTATTTATCCTTCAGGTTTTAAAATTCTGTTGTAGTACATTACTGTACCCTAGCAGTTATTTAATCATTAATTTATGATCTGATAATTCTTAAAGTATATGAAAGAACACTAAAAAAATTGCAGATCTAAATGCAACTATATGACCTATTAATTCTTAGCTCTTTTACTTGAATAATGTGTAACATTTGCTTTTCTACCTTAATAATGAGTTAAAGCAACACTGTTAGCTTTAATTGATAACTTTAATTGATAATTTACTTGTTATAGAATAAGGATATTGCAATTCCCAGCTACATTTCACTTTTTACCTAAGTGATAACCTCTGCAAAGACTTATCTACAGACTCCCTCTCAATAGATACAGTTTCTCCTCAGGGTTATAACTTTGTTTATTTTGGCCTTTTTCTTTCTTTGCTTTCTTTCCTAATGGAAAGCAGTATTTCAGGTAAGGAGGCAATATTTGTGTGTTACATAGTTTATTAAGATGGACTGTGCATTTGGAACTTTTGTGGACACATTTTTTATGAATTTACAGGTTTGTGATGTTTTCTTGGTGGTCCTAGTAAAGGTGCAACTTTTGCTGATGAGTAATTTCTGTCAGTGAATTGATACAGCATATATATAAAAAATGTGATCTTAACAGAAGATGTTGAACTAGAGAATTGTGCTTTTTTAATAGCTAACAGCTTAAATGCAGACAGAAGCAGTAATGAGGGGTAAACAGATTACTCTCTGACTGCCTACTCTTTTTATTTTTTTGAGCACTTTGTAATGATGTACCTCTTTCCCCTAGTTTATTTGTACTAGCTAAAGACAAACTGGGAAGTTCTGTGCTCTTTAGTAGTGGACTCTGAAAGAGAAACTTTGTCTAATTTTAGCAGTGGAGGGTAGGCTATATTTCCTTCACTTTAGCTCCATAATTATTAGTTTATAGAAATAGTTAAGAGTCCTTCAGGTATTTATTTTTGTTGTTCTTTAGTATTGATCTCCAGCACTCACTCAAGTAGTTTTCTAGTTTTGGAAAGACATGTAATATTGAATGATGGTGATTAAAGCAAGATGAGGAAATGATGTGTGGCAGATTTTGATAATGCCTTTGAATGTTATGCCAAGTTCCTGATATGTGTCTATGCTAAACTCTGGTCATTTACTTCTCTTTCTTCAGTTTTTTTGTGCCTTAGTCAGCTATTAATTTATTTGCCTCCCTCTGCTTGATCACCAGTTTCTGTTACAAAGTATCTTACAAGTTGTTCTAGAAACCATTTGAAATCAGCTGTATGTAATTTATATATTCATAAAAACCATCTGTATTCATAGTTTTCATACTTTCAGTTCCTGCAGTTATAATGCCATAACTTGGAATCTTCATGAGTTGTTGTAGAGTTTGGTTTCTGAGAATCATAGTTGCATGTTTTATGTTTTTATGGGCATTTAAACCACTTTTTCAGATACTAGAAGTAGGACTTGATGAAATAAAAATCACAAGGTCAATCAGTGCCTTTTGAACGTTTTAACCACTGTGCATCTCTTGAAAGACTGTTCTTGATCATTTGCATTTTTCAGTTTGTGCTTTGATATTCAGTCCATTCAAAACTGTCAGATGAATGACACCAAATCCTTGTCATTAATGACACTCCTGGAAGCAGCTCCTGTATTTTGTATAGACTGCAGTATTTGACAATGAAATGTGCTAAAAAGTAGGAAACTATGTTAAAGTTCTTGTCAAGACTGTAATGATGGTGTAATGGTATTCTGTTGTGTGAATGATGACTGTAATGATGGTCATCTGTTGTCTAATAGTAAATTCTTCTGGTTTTGGTTTCCTGATATTTCTGTATAGGACTTAGCAGTTCTGCTGTTATCTAAAGGCTAGGTGTATTTACATGTTTTATGTTATTCATGGAATTTAGGATTTAATTTAACTGCCTATTTGTCCTTCATCACCAATTTCTGTTACAAAGTCTCTTACAGGTCATTCTAGATACAATTTGAAATCTGTTGTAAGTTATATACTCGAAAGCACAGTCTGTAGTACTTTACAATGTTTACAAAAATGTTGGATTTAAAAGTCAGGAAGAAGTACCAGCTGAGGCCTTCTTTAGATAACTAGAAGAATCCTCCCATTTGCAGACACTGGTCTTCTCAGGTCCTTGTCCTCACAGAGGACTTCAACGACCAAGGTATCTGCAGGAGGAACATTATAGGGCACAAGTAACTCAGGAGGTTTCTAGAGTTTGTTCACAATGACATGCTGAAACCATGACTGGCTCTGCTGGGCCTCATCTTACAAACAAGAAAGAACTGGTTGAGGCTACAGACTAGGGCAGCCTTGACTGCAGCAATATGAGATGGTGGAGTTCAGGATCATGAGAGGAGGGAGCAAGGCAAATAGCAGGATCATAACTGGACTCAAGAAAAATAGGCTTTGGCCTGTTCAGGGATCTGCTTGGAAGAAACTCTTGGGATACAACTCTGGAGAGAAGAGGGATCCTGAAAAGCTGGTTAATTTTTCAAGAAACACTTCCATCTAAAAATGGTCCATCCTGACATGCAGGAAGTCAAGCAAAAGTAGCAGGAGGTCTGCATGGAGGACCAAGGAGCTCTTGACAAAATTCAAATGTAAAAAGAAAAGCAGAAGAAGTGTAAGCAGAATCAGATAACCCAGGAGCATGCAGGGATAGGGTTAGAGAAGCCACATCCCATCTGGAGCTGTGTGCTGTGAAAATGTAATGGGCAACAGGAAGAGTTTCTACAGCTACATCAGCAGCAAAAGGAAGACCAGGGAAAATGGGGACCCACTGCTGAATAGGAGTAGGGACCTGGTGACAAAGGACATGAAAAAGGATGAACTAGCCAGTATTTTCTTCTCTGTGGTCTTAACTAGTAAGACTGGACTGCAGGGATCCCAGGCACTGAGGCCAGTGGGACAGTTCGAAGCAATGAAGACTTACACTTGGTAAGGATCATGCTAGGGAACTTTTAAACAAACTGGATATGTGTAAGTCCATGGGACCTGATGATATGCATCCATGAGTGCTGAGGAAGCTGACCAGTGTCGTTGGGAGACCACTGAATGATCTTTGAAAGGTCGTGGTGACAGGGGGAAGCAGCAGAGGACTGAAAGGAAGCAAATTCACCTGTCCCTTCAGGAAGGGTAAGAGGGAGGAATCTGGAAAATTAAAGGCCAGTCAACCCTGCTTTGATCCCTGAGAAGGTGCTGCAGCAGCTTATCCTGCAAACTACTTTCAAATACATGAAGGACAGGAAGGTGGTCACGAGTAATCGGCATAGATTTTGGGAGCGGAGGTCATGCTTAATAATCCAAATTACCTCCTATGGTGACATGACTGGCAGTGTGGCTGATGGCATGTTCGTTTTTTACTTTAGTAAGGCTTTCAACACTGTTCCCATAATGTCCATGGTAGACAAACCAACGAAGCNTGGAAAATTAAAGGCCAGTCAACCCTGCTTTGATCCCTGAGAAGGTGCTGCAGCAGCTTATCCTGCAAACTACTTTCAAATACATGAAGGACAGGAAGGTGGTCACGAGTAATCGGCATAGATTTTGGGAGCGGAGGTCATGCTTAATAATCCAAATTACCTCCTATGGTGACATGACTGGCAGTGTGGCTGATGGCATGTTCGTTTTTTACTTTAGTAAGGCTTTCAACACTGTTCCCATAATGTCCATGGTAGACAAACCAACGAAGCACAGACTAGATAAGTGGACAGTGAGGTGGATCAAAAACTGGCTGAGCTGGTGGACTCAAAGCATTATGAACAGTGTCATTAAGTGCAACTGGAAGCTAGTCATCAATGGTGTACTCCAGGGATTGACACGGGCTGGTACTGTTTAGCAGTTTAACTAATCACGTGGATGATGGGAGACAGTTCACTTTCAGTCAGTTTGCAGACAAAAAGGGAGGGAGTGGTTGATACACCAAATCAATGTGCTGCTATTCAGAGGGAACTCAACATGCTGGAGAACTGGGCAGGCGAAAACATGAATCAGTTCAACAAAAGGAAGTGCCAAGTTCAGCACCTGGGAGTGAATAATCCCATGAAACAGTACAGGCTGAGGGCCAAACAGCTGAGAAGCAAATTGGCAGAAAAGGGCCTGGGGATCCTGGTGGATAGAGTTGAATATGAGTCAGTGATGTTCCTTGTGGCATATAAAGGCAAACAGCATCCTGTGCTTCATTAAGAAGACCATTGCCAAAAGGTCAAGTGAGGTTATTCTCCCACTGTACTCATCAGTCGTGAGATGCATCTGGAGTGCTGGGTTCAGTCCTGGATTCCTCAGCACAAGAAAAACATGGACATACTGAAGTAAGTCTGGTGAAGGGCCATAAAGATAGGAAAGAGATTGGAGCATCCGGTACTTGAGAAGACTCAGAAAGCTGGGACTGTTCAGCCTAAGGCAAAGTAGGTTCAGAGGGTTGTTGTCTGGCTCCATCACATATCTTAGCAACATACTGACTCTTCTCAGTGGTGTCCAGTGGCAGGACAAGAGACAATGGGCATAAACTGAAATACATGAAAATCCATTTAGCGGAGAACCTGTTTGATTTAAGGGAGATCAAGCATTGAAGTAGGAGGGGTTGTGGAGTCTCTGTCCTTGGAGTTACTTAAAATCTGACAAGACAGCCCTGGGCAGCCTGCTGTAGCACCCTTCTCTGAGCAGGGGCCTCCAGAAGTCCCTTCCAACCTTAAACATTATAGGATTCTATGATTTATTTTTTTTATATATGTAGTACCCTTAATACAGAAAAATGTACTCATGTTGTGCAAATCATCACAGCTGGTAAGTGCCAGGTATCTATTACAAAATTCTTTTATAGCATTACTTCCTGCCTTCAGTAGCATACCTTTCACATATATTTTACTGCCAGGAAATGCAAAGTCTGCTCCTTGTCCCACATATATTTCAAACATAGCAGTTTATTGCCTAGGTACTTTATCACCTTTTTACTTTTAAGGCTCTTGCATTAGCATATATAGGAAGCTGTATAGGATGTAGTGATTTTTTAAAAAATATGTCCTTCCACGTGTGCTAATTATACTAATTAAAAATACCTTTTTCACTCCTATTTTTCTTCAGAAAGCCATTAAGTAAGCTACTAGGGGTAGTTTTAAAGTTCATAGGTCTGATAGTGGAAATAGTGATGGCAGCTTTCTGCCACAGAGGAAGAACAGTGNCTTTCACATATATTTTACTGCCAGGAAATGCAAAGTCTGCTCCTTGTCCCACATATATTTCAAACATAGCAGTTTATTGCCTAGGTACTTTATCACCTTTTTACTTTTAAGGCTCTTGCATTAGCATATATAGGAAGCTGTATAGGATGTAGTGATTTTTTAAAAAATATGTCCTTCCACGTGTGCTAATTATACTAATTAAAAATACCTTTTTCACTCCTATTTTTCTTCAGAAAGCCATTAAGTAAGCTACTAGGGGTAGTTTTAAAGTTCATAGGTCTGATAGTGGAAATAGTGATGGCAGCTTTCTGCCACAGAGGAAGAACAGTGCTTTGAGCTTAAAAGCTGCATCCTGCAGTCCTTATGTGTGCAGTCTGCATTGATACTTCATTTTAAGGAATACACGTAACGAGACTGGATTTACGTTTATGCCCATTTTCACTGTAACCAGAGAGGTATTAATTCTGGAAAGAAAACACAGAGTTGTAAAAGATGGTACTGATAACTCATGAAAACTGAGGAAAGTTGCTAGGTGTTTCTCATGAACAATGCTGGAAAAAAACATTGCTGCTGAACTGTTGAAACTTATCTTGGGTTTTGTTGTATTTCATTGGAGCCTAACGTTTGATAAAAAAATCTGCTTTACAAATGGCTATACTCTCGAATTTTTGTATTTACTGCTATAGTAACCATAGTAATTCTTGATTAGAGGAAACAAAATAAGCTAAATCTCCTAAATGCTTTTCAAATTAGAACTGTGCCCTAAATGACTACAGAGGGAATTGTCACTTTAGAGACTGGTAGTGTGAACCTTCCCAGTTTCCTCAAATTACTATCTCAAATTTATTTCCAGCTAGAATTTATTCTTGTGTGATATGCAATGGAATTCAGCTTTCCTTTAATCTTAGGAAGTCTTTTTGTCCATTATGTGTGAATAAACGGTGAGGTTTTTCTTATTAGATTTACTTCAAAAGAGATAGACAAACGGAAATATTACGGGAGCAATTGACTGCTTACAGCTTTCCAAGATTGCCTGTCTCACATAATATCCTGGACATTGAAATAACACTTGTATTAGAGATTTTACTTGGTTTGTGAAGGCTAGATACCAAAGTTACCTTCTGAACTGGGAACCTGGANCTAGTCATCAATGGTGTACTCCAGGGATTGACACGGGCTGGTACTGTTTAGCAGTTTAACTAATCACGTGGATGATGGGAGACAGTTCACTTTCAGTCAGTTTGCAGACAAAAAGGGAGGGAGTGGTTGATACACCAAATCAATGTGCTGCTATTCAGAGGGAACTCAACATGCTGGAGAACTGGGCAGGCGAAAACATGAATCAGTTCAACAAAAGGAAGTGCCAAGTTCAGCACCTGGGAGTGAATAATCCCATGAAACAGTACAGGCTGAGGGCCAAACAGCTGAGAAGCAAATTGGCAGAAAAGGGCCTGGGGATCCTGGTGGATAGAGTTGAATATGAGTCAGTGATGTTCCTTGTGGCATATAAAGGCAAACAGCATCCTGTGCTTCATTAAGAAGACCATTGCCAAAAGGTCAAGTGAGGTTATTCTCCCACTGTACTCATCAGTCGTGAGATGCATCTGGAGTGCTGGGTTCAGTCCTGGATTCCTCAGCACAAGAAAAACATGGACATACTGAAGTAAGTCTGGTGAAGGGCCATAAAGATAGGAAAGAGATTGGAGCATCCGGTACTTGAGAAGACTCAGAAAGCTGGGACTGTTCAGCCTAAGGCAAAGTAGGTTCAGAGGGTTGTTGTCTGGCTCCATCACATATCTTAGCAACATACTGACTCTTCTCAGTGGTGTCCAGTGGCAGGACAAGAGACAATGGGCATAAACTGAAATACATGAAAATCCATTTAGCGGAGAACCTGTTTGATTTAAGGGAGATCAAGCATTGAAGTAGGAGGGGTTGTGGAGTCTCTGTCCTTGGAGTTACTTAAAATCTGACAAGACAGCCCTGGGCAGCCTGCTGTAGCACCCTTCTCTGAGCAGGGGCCTCCAGAAGTCCCTTCCAACCTTAAACATTATAGGATTCTATGATTTATTTTTTTTATATATGTAGTACCCTTAATACAGAAAAATGTACTCATGTTGTGCAAATCATCACAGCTGGTAAGTGCCAGGTATCTATTACAAAATTCTTTTATAGCATTACTTCCTGACTTCAGTAGCATACCTTTCACATATATTTTACTGCCAGGAAATGCAAAGTCTGCTCCTTGTCCCACATATATTTCAAACATAGCAGTTTATTGCCTAGGTACTTTATCACCTTTTTACTTTTAAGGCTCTTGCATTAGCATATATAGGAAGCTGTATAGGATGTAGTGATTTTTTAAAAAATATGTCCTTCCACGTGTGCTAATTATACTAATTAAAAATACCTTTTTCACTCCTATTTTTCTTCAGAAAGCCATTAAGTAAGCTACTAGGGGTAGTTTTAAAGTTCATAGGTCTGATAGTGGAAATAGTGATGGCAGCTTTCTGCCACAGAGGAAGAACAGTGCTTTGAGCTTAAAAGCTGCATCCTGCAGTCCTTATGTGTGCAGTCTGCATTGATACTTCATTTTAAGGAATACACGTAACGAGACTGGATTTACGTTTATGCCCATTTTCACTGTAACCAGAGAGGTATTAATTCTGGAAAGAAAACACAGAGTTGTAAAAGATGGTACTGATAACTCATGAAAACTGAGGAAAGTTGCTAGGTGTTTCTCATGAACAATGCTGGAAAAAAACATTGCTGCTGAACTGTTGAAACTTATCTTGGGTTTTGTTGTATTTCATTGGAGCCTAACGTTTGATAAAAAAATCTGCTTTACAAATGGCTATACTCTCGAATTTTTGTATTTACTGCTATAGTAACCATAGTAATTCTTGATTAGAGGAAACAAAATAAGCTAAATCTCCTAAATGCTTTTCAAATTAGAACTGTGCCCTAAATGACTACAGAGGGAATTGTCACTTTAGAGACTGGTAGTGTGAACCTTCCCAGTTTCCTCAAATTACTATCTCAAATTTATTTCCAGCTAGAATTTATTCTTGTGTGATATGCAATGGAATTCAGCTTTCCTTTAATCTTAGGAAGTCTTTTTGTCCATTATGTGTGAATAAACGGTGAGATTTTTCTTATTAGATTTACTTCAAAAGAGATAGACAAACGGAAATATTACGGGAGCAATTGACTGCTTACAGCTTTCCAAGATTGCCTGTCTCACATAATATCCTGGACATTGAAATAACACTTGTATTAGAGATTTTACTTGGTTTGTGAAGGCTAGATACCAAAGTTACCTTCTGAACTGGGAACCTGGAATCAGCTCCAGACCTATAATAATTCCAGTTCTTTTTCCACCTAGTTTTAAAATTTGTGGTGAGTGATTCTGAAGGACTTTCATTTTTCCAAGAGAGACTGAGGTCTAGCAAATGCATTTCTAAGAACTAATACTCTTAAGGTGTTGCTTTTGTGGGGTTTGTTTGTGGGAGTTTGCTGTGTTGGTTTTTTGTTTGTTTGTTTTTAACCTAGATTGCAATTTTCAACATCTTTCAAGCTTTGGATGACGTGCTGTCAAATTTTGTGTGACAAATCACAGTAGTTTCCCTTGGGAGAAGGTACTCATTTGCAAAGTCCTGCTGCAAAACTGAGTTGAATTGAAGAAAGTCAATAAAGAGAAGTCAGATGGTCATTGCAAGCAGCCATATACATTTCTACAGCAGTTGCAAAGGCTGTGCCTATTGCTTTGAAACCAGCAAAAATGTTTTAGGCCTATCATATGCAGTAAAAGCTACTTTGAAAGACTTGAGCAATTGAGAAACCATTTTGTTCCTTCAGGGCTTGAGAGGCAAACCTTTTGCTTGGGAATGTGTATGCTGGGTGTTAATAATGGTATGTCAGCAGATAAAAGGCACTGTATTTGGTGATCTAAGGGAAGGGTTGTTAGGAAAGGAGAAATCTTAGTAACAGGTAGATTTTCATCTTTATCCAACAGTGCACTTTATTGGAAATGGTTCGATCTTACAGGACCTCTTCATTTCTCAAACCAGTCATAGCAAAGTTGTGGGCATTGTAGTTAAGATTTTATCATTTTTATTATAATTTCATATTTAAAATAATAATTTCATATTTAAAAACTATATTGCATCTTCTCTAAGAGAAGAGAAATGGGAGACAAGTACAACAAGTAGCAGATGACGTAGTTCACTTCGATTAGATAGTGATTGGAAATGGTAATTACTGTAATGGTAACGTTATGTTTAAATTTAAGGCTCAGCTTTATAGTGCATCAAGTACTGTTCAGGGTAGTTTATCATCAGTAAAACTCTGCAGGTGTATTAAGTGAAAGTTCAACAAAACAGAATACAAGGTTTATATCTAAAACATTGTAATGCAAACTGTCAATTTAGGACAGTCCATAACTATTTTACTACTTTTTTTTTTTTTCTCAAAATAGAAAGGACATAGAATTATAGAGTGGTTTAGGCTGGAAGGGACGTTAAGGATCATCTAGTCCCAGACTCCCTATCATGGGCAGGGACACCTCCCACTAGGCCAGATTGCTCCAAGTCCCATCCAACCTGGCCTTGAACACTGCCAGGGAGGGGGCAGCTACAATTTTTCTGAGCAACCTCTTCCAGTGTCTTGCCATCTTCACAGGAAAGAATTTCCTCCTAATATCCAATCTAAATCTACATATACCCTCTTTTAGCTTAAAACTGTTACTGCTTGCCCTATCACTTCATGCCTTTGTAAAAAAGTCCCTCTCCAGCTTTTCTGTAGGTACCTTTCAGGTACTGGAAGGCTGCTCTAAGGTGTCCCTGGAGCCTTCTCTTCTCCAGGCTNGGACTCCAGAACTGGACACAGTACTCCAGGTGGGGTCTCATGAGAGCAGAGGGGCAGAATCCCCTCCCTTGCCCTGCTGGTCACACTTCTTCTGATGCAGTCCAGGATACTGTTGGCCTTCTGGGTCTTCGGGCTCACCTTGCTGGCTCGTGTTGAGCTTCTCATCAATCAACACCCCCAAGTCCTTCTCCTCAGGGCTGTTCTCAATCCATTCTCCACACCGCCTGTATTTGTGCATGGGATTGCCCTGACCCACGTGCAGGACCTCACACTTGGCCTTGTTGAACTTCATGGGGTTTGCACGGGCCCACCTCTCAAGCCTGTCAAGGTCCCTCTGGATGCCATCCCTTCCCTCCAGCATGTTGACTGCACCACACAGCTTGGGGCCATCAGCAAACTTGCTGAGGGTGCACTTGATCCCACTGTTGGAAGAAATGTTTGAGAGAAAAACAGTGAAATATGCAAAATCGTGGATGCATGAGCACAGTAGTAGTCCTCTATTCATTCTTTCTCCCTCTGGGGGTGTAGGGTGACAAGGAAGAGAGAAGGGACAGCAAGTATATGCAATGTCTCTGGTATTTGTTGTCATCTACCTAGTTGGTACTAAAAGGCATGGTTCAGTGCAGTGTAGATTAGTTGCAGTGTTAGCTTGATGGTGATTTTTAGTCCTGTCAAATTTAGTGGTTTGTTTTCTGCTGTTCTTTGTGTTGCATACTGAAGAGGAGAGCTCTAAAGAAATACCTCTATGGGCAGCCCATGTTTTATGGAGGAATGGGGTTAATATATAAGTCATGGACCTGAGCAGAATTATGAGCAGTGTGGGCAGCAGAAAGGCAGGTCAGGAAGCAGTAAGTTTGTGTGTTGTGCCTTCAGTCGGCTAAAAGTTGTGTTTGTAAAAGTTTTGGCAAGTGTAACTGTCTTCCTTTTTATTAATTTGTCTTTGTGCTGCCCTCTGAGTCAGCAGAAGCCATATACCATAAGAGGATGGGAATCCCAGTTGTAGTTGCTGATTGCATGTATCTAAACTTCTTCCATCTTATTCCCCAGTCTCTGTATGTATGCCGGCATGTGTGCATGCCCACCTGTCTGAGGAACTGAGCTGCAGCTTCCTAACTCTGTGACTCATCCTCATCCTTGGGAATTGTGAAAGGCAGCTGGCAAAACATAGACCTAAATGAGCAGAATAAAACCAGACTAGAATACAAATACATGAAATTTGAAGAAATAAATCTTGGATGTGGGAAAAAGGGCAGCAAAGGATAACTTGTTTGGCTGGTAATCACATTAGTTTCATACATTGTTCTATAAACTCTTTGGCCTTCTTTGAAATCTTGTTTAGCCTTGTGCCTTATGGAATTACTGTGGAAGGAGGAGGTTGCCATTATAGAAGGGCAGTATTCTGTGTTTTTCAAAATACTCTGTAAATGAAGTGAAATTTTTAGCACATTTCCTCAGTGGGAAAGTTTCTTATGATCCTGCTTTGCTCTTTAAAGCGAAAATAAAATCTACTATTGATTGCCCACAGTCTAATCTCTTTGTAAGACATGCAATGTTTTTGCATGGTCTCCAGCGGTGTGTGTTGGTTTTGACATTGTTCTCCCTCTACATTCACAATGATTCAATCTTAAAGTATCCTAGGGAATCTTCTGTTTTACTTGTTTACTACTTCTCTTTTACTTGTTCTACCTACTCTTATTCTGACTGATGTTTGTACCAGAAGTTATGATACACATTTACAATGTGAAAGTTAGAATTTTCCCTATTTCTTTGAAAAACAAAATTGAAGCTAGTTCACAGATGTATTATTTCTGTTCAACTGAGCTATGTCAAGATGTGTGACTGACTTCGTCCAAATAATTAGAAATAAAGGGATTACTCAGACCTTGTCTACATAACAACACTTAAGGCTTTTAATGTAAATTAACAGTAGGAATTAAGGTAAAGTGTTTCAGTTGAGCTATAGTAAACATTTGAGTTTATATTCTTTAAGAATTAGGAGCTTGAATTAAATTGTTTTTATTTTACTGTAAAATTAAGTTGCATTGAGTGAACTGTATTTAAGTATGAAGAAAATTTCCAAGCTTTCCAAAAGTTTGAGATAGTGAAGTCAAAGAAAAAATAATCAGATGCATGTTTTAGGGAATTTCTATGCGTGGGGAGGTTTTCTTCAAAGTATTGTTCTTCATTGTGACTGTTTTATAGTAATTGGGTGGTGGTAGTCCTACCCACATAAATATTTACCTTTCATTTGCTCCAAATTATTACTTCTACAAATATGCTTTAACTGTTGACAGCTGTTCTGTGTTTCTTTGTATTGCTGCAGTACTCAGTGGAGGTAAACTGAGTGTGTTTAACATGGAGAGGTCAAACATTAAAAATCCCCAAGCTTGTTTGTGTATGGCCATCATAACTTTGAGATTTCACCCAATTGTTGTTGATGGAATGTTTGTTTATGCTGTGACATTGGTAATTTTGGAAAATTTGAAAGTTGGGAAGTTTAAGCTTGATTGAAGTTGCAAGTTTGACTAAGCAGCTTTGCAAACCAGTTGCTGCAATTCCTTGGTAGCTTTGGCTTAGTACTGTAACATCTGCAAGCTATCAGGGGTAGAATATGTAAGAAGACCAGTAAGGTTAAAGAGACACTGCTTTAGAGAAATGCTTTTATTGGAACTGCATCCCACCTTTCAGCAGTTTGTAAGCTTAATTTCTATTGTGTTTGTGCTGCAGACATAGGAGAACAAGCAACAGCAGCAGAAGTTCAAGATGACATAGGGCGCTTTCCTAGGTAACTGTATGAATCAATCCCCAGACCTACAGAGACCATAGCCTAGTATGAAATTTTTCTAGCTATTGAGAGATACCTGATTGTTACCATCTAGCCCCAGCTCACGGTGAGCTGGACATCATCTAAGCTTAGTTGATTAACAGTAATTCCAACACAGTACCTATAGATGTTGTGTGCTGTATGCTTCACAGCTTTTTAATAACTTGGAATATGTATGATTTTTCCAGATGTAGTCTCCATTTGTTTCCTATGCTATGTCTTTGAGTTCATGGTGCTCCAAAAGTTTAGCTGACTATAACATTCATATCAAGAGAGGTCTTTAGTGACCAGTCTCTGAGCAACTGGGAAAAAGGAGTATCTTGACCGACTGGGTGATACTGTTTTACAAGCTTGTTATAGTCTCTTTGTTTATAACATTAATAGGAATGGCAACTAAATAGGATAGGAAGATAATTTTTTTAAAAAAGCTAACTGTGCCTGCAAAAATAGTATGTATTTTATACAGGTTAACTTTTGAAAATGTAGCAGTTCCTTTGTTTAGGTTTAGGTTTTGCTACCTTATCAGTAGGACTTAATCTCGTATCACTTTCCTAATGAGAAGAGTCAGTAGTATCTGATTTTGGAACCAGGTGCAAGATTTGTGTTCCATTGACTTAAATTTAATCCCTCTGTTTTAAGAAGACAATTGATCTGCCTAACAGTAAGGCTAGTTAAATAGATTCTGTCCTGCATTAATTCTCCAATGAAATACCAGGAAATATGCTTTACTGTAGAACAGTATTCTTAGTTATTTACTTAGCTTTATTGATATATTGGGTGTTTTCCATGAAAATCTGTAATTATGAGATTTAAATTTTTCTCTTTTGCTGAAATAAGCTATGCTTCTTGATTATCACAACTCTTTGTAAATATAATTTTATTTTCTGCAAATTTATGCATCATTTTGTGTTGCCTGAAATAATAGGCTTTTACTTGGTGCCTAAATATCTTTTTCTGTGTATGAAGGACTTGATATGGGCTCATTTTAAAGAGTTCTTCATGTTAAGGCATCCAGATTAAATATTTGAGAAGCTATTTTTAACTATAGAACACTGTTTATAAGGACTTTTTAATTTTATATCAAATAAAATTAATAAAAAGGAGAGGTTTCCTGTGCTTGAGAAAAGGAAATGGCTGTAACAGAAGACAGTCCTGATGCTGCTGGAGAGCTATTCCTGCTTTTCAGGAAATTGTTCTAATGAATTTTCACCTGTTGTAATTGCGAGGTAGCAAGAGAAGTCAATGTTTCCTGCTACATGTTAATGTACTGTAGGTCAGGGGAGCTGCATTCTACCCATAGGCATCTGCTTTCTGCATATGGCTTAGTCTGTTTTTTAATTAATTTATTTATTTATTTTTGTGGTGGTCTGCTTGTGTGAATTCCCCTCCTCTCCTCCCCCAGGAAAAGTTATTACAGGTGTAAAGCACAATTATGCTTTATGTCAGCTAACCACGGTAGAAATGTGTGCACTCTAGCATTACGGGGTATCTTCCCACAGACCTCTCATACTTTGTATACATCAACCACCCTTACTGGGATTTCTCTTGCTGTTTGCTGAGATGTCACTGCCACTGCTGTCACAGGGACAGCAGAGGCATCGGGGTCAGTGTTACCAAATAGAACAGCGAAGCCCAAAGGAATGTGACAGTAGCCACACAGGAAGAAGTTCTAAATTTTTTTTCTAAAGGTTGCTTTATGTTCGGAAGCAACTTATAGTTGGCCCAGTACGGTACTTTTCACTAAGGATTCTTCTTCTAGTGTTTGTAGTGATTTGAGCACCTGCTATTGGAATAGTTTTAGGAAAACACATTATGGTAATATTGGTAATTGAACTAAATTTTTATCTCAAATTTTTGAATTTTTCACCTGCTTTGTCAGTATCACTGATTCTGCTGACTCATCACTTTTTGAACCAAGCATACGGATTTCATTAGAACACTGAATTTCATCTAATTCTGTGCTTCTGTGATTTCTGTGTCTGTATTTTCAAGCTTAATATTTTGTAGCTAGTGTTGTAGCTGGTGAAACTTCTGTATATACTGTGAACATACTGATTTTACGAATGCTGATGTGATTTGATGGGCTTTTATTGTTAATAATGAGTCTTCTGGAATTCTGCCACCACCCCCTTTTCTCTTCACCTCCTCCCACCCTTTATACCAGGTGGCTTCAGTTTCTTGCATTATTACTATTTTAACCTAACTATTTAGACAACTGCACCAGTGACTTCTCCCTCCCCCCTCGTCGAGGACTTAGGTGTTAGACTATGTTTTGGCAAGTTTATCCCCTTCCTTGGTATTTGACAACTGTGTTTGTATCAAACTGTAGCTCTGGTATGGAAACCAGAAATCTGCCCTCTTGTGGGTAAATCTGCAAGAAGTCACAGTATCTTACTACTTGGATGAGAACTAGAGGATATTAATTCAGTCTCTTTCTGCCTCTCTCATTCATTCTTTAAGTGAATTTTTCTTTTTAAAAGACAGTTAATGGACTGATAGTTAACAGAGATTCATGTAGTAACTAACAAGAAAAGTAAGTTATTGAAAAATGTGGAAGTTTAAAACTGACTATGAAGCAAGACTTCTTAAATTTCTAATAGCATGTTTGCTGACTTAAAATAAAAGAAAGTCTACTGCTCACCCAGATTAAAAAATAGCTAATACATGAGTTGTACTGGTTTACTTTGAGTGTGCAGATGCAGAAATCAACTTTGATTGTGGTGCTGTGGTTACATCAGTATGACGCTAGTCAACAAGAAATGAAAACCACTTCTTAAAATACTTTCATTCTAAATGCAGATTACATAATCTAAACTAAATAAAACATAACTGTACTTTAAAAAAAGTATTCTATTTAATAGAATTCATTTAAAAAGAAAAATAAACACCTAATACTATAGCTGTTTAAAATTTAATTTTAATCCACCTAATTTTGTCTCTAATTGTCTTGTCAAAAATATACTAGGTCAGTCATATATAATTTATTTTTTTAAATAAATAGATATAATAAGTTAAAGAATACTCTACAGTAGGGGGAGTGGAACATTTAAATGTAGACAGGAGATTTCTGAATCCTGAAGTTGGTTACTTATCTTTGCATTACTATTGAGCCTGTGTATTATTGCACATAAGCAGATTTTTCCCTTTATTTTGTTTTCCACCATTCTCATGCATGCACATAGCTAAGCTGTGGAAGAACTGGTATTTTTGTTCAGGAGACAGAATGTTTTTCAGCCAAGAGGAATGTTTCATAAATACAGAGCTTGAACCTTTATATGGTAACCAGTGGTCAGAGCCCTCTTGTCATTTCATTGATAGTCAGATGCTGCAATATCTGAAAAAAACATGATTGCAGTTAGTTTGTTTGTTTCTTTTGTTTTGATTTTTTTGTGTTTTTGCTTGTTTGCTTGCTTAGGTCGGGCATGTTTTTTCCTTCTCTGCTTGTCTCTCTTCACTGGGCAAGCGCTGCCTCTTTACTTAAATTGTTTACAACTTTCATCCTCTCTTCCTTTCTTAATTTTATGCATGCCTGTCCATTCTCTCTAAAGAGATTTTTTTTTTCCTGTTACTTTCCCACTCTGCAATTAATCCAGTACTACAATGAAAAATTCACAATATATAGAGAAATTAGTTGTAGAGACAATCCATATGACACAGCCCAAACCTTGTGCCGCTGAAGGCAGCCAGTATTTTCCATGTTCATGTTATGGATTGTTTTATCAACCACGTTTTTACTTTTTACTTAAAAAACAACAACAACAAAACCACAACAAACAAACAAACAAAAACAAAAGCAAAAAAACCCCAAAACCCAACAACCTACAGCATTTTAAATTTAACATTTTGATAGGAGTTTTCTTTGGAATATTAATTTGCAGTCAAGGAGAATATACATAACTTACAAAAAGAAAAAAGGGAAGGAGACAACACGCAGTAGAAGCACTTTAAGTGAGTACTTGTTATTGATAGCATAAATTCTTGTAAATATTACTTTCGTTGCTATCTTGGCTTGGCATTATGATGACAGCTTTTTCATATATTCTCAAGATATGCTGCTATTTCACCATTTTCCTTTCTCTGGGCTGTTCTTTATATCACTTCCTCTGCGCACTGTAATTTCTTCCTGTCTGAAACATCTTTTATGATAGCTGCCGTTTCTTGCAATGAAGCAAGAGTGTAAATACAGATATACTGAATATGCAAGACCTCATTTGCATATATGTAAATTGGATTTCTACTCCTCTGTTTGGACCTGCTACACTACACTCTGATGCATTGTTTATAAGCTTTCCAATGCAGCAGTTCTTTGATTTCCTTAATTCAGCTAATAAAACTTGACAGTTTCATTTTTTCTGTCTAGAGGTAGAAATGTTGTACTGCTAGTAGCTACCATACAAAGCTGATAATGTAAAATTTTCTAAATATTGAAAAATGTTGATTCTTCTTGACTGCTTTGAAGCTGCTACAATGTAGTACTTTTAACTCTTGTTACAGTTGAGCTATTAATTGTTGCATGCTATTCTGATGTTTTGTATGGAATAACTGATCTAATCTTGATTTGTCTTTTTTTTTTTTCTTTACCTGCTTGATACTGAGAATTCCTTAAATGAGTGCATTTACTAATGTTCTCAGTGACATCAAATTCAAGTTCTAGTTTTACTGGATCTCAGCCTCTAGCTCTGGAATTGAATCCCACCTTGTTTGCCAGTTGTATAATGGATACAATTTTGCTCTTAACACAACAGATGTAATACTTGGACCTAGATATTCCTATGTGGTTTCTTCACATTGTGTTTGTTGTATAAACTAATCACATCACTTAATCCCCTCCATCTCCTTGTCTTTTGTTTATTCTCATCTGTTTACTCACATCATCCTACTTATAAAAATGTTGTAGTGTAAGAGACGGACTTCTTGAATTGCCATGCTTAGTTCCCAGCTGGTGCAGTCAACCACATCCTGACCCTTCTGTAACATCTGGATGATCCATCTTTAAAGTAATGGTGTTGCTTTAAAGTAATGGTGTTGCTTATTTCTGCCTCTACTTCTAATGGAAGGCTGTTCCAGAAAGTGGCAGCTCTGATGACAAGCTCAGTTCTGATTTTCTTCTTGCTTGCATTCATGCCCCCATTTGTTGTTGGGTTAGCATTGCCCTGTAGAATTCATTCTTCCTTTGTAACCTTCTTTGACTGCCTTAGAGAGAGCAACCACATCCCCTCTTGACCTTTGTTTTGTTAGCTAAACAAACCAACCCTTTTTACTCGCCTCTCACAAAGAAAGTTTACTCTTCTCCTGACCATCCTATCTCACTGTGTTCACTCCACTCTCAGATATGGGTCTTGCCAGTTCGGGTTTCTTATCATTTATCTGTGGAAGAGGTTTTTAAATTGAGTGATTTTGGAAAATTTTTTCCCACTGAATATCTGTATAATTTAATTATTGTGGCAGTAATACCAGGAAAGAATTTGCCTTAGTAGTGACAGCCTCTGTTGCTTACAGCTTTCCCAGGTGATCAGGAAGGGAAAGTCAAAAAGTCAAGAGATTTTTTTTTTTTCTTGTTTTTTTCATTGTTTCTGTGTTACATACAGGAGTAGTTACATACTGACTAGTGACGNTTCACGGGACGACGGCTCCCCTTTAGCCGCTCGGGCCTTTGCATCTACAAATATCAACGTGATAGATAGTGCGGGACTGGCGTTTATTAGTGGGTTGCGTCGCGCTTTATAGGCTCGGTCCGCGACGTCACATCCGTTTGTTCAAAACAACCAATAGGGGGGGTCCTCTACCTATCTCATCCCGTACACCGCGAGATCTTCCGACCGCAGACCTTAACTAACTACCAACACCATACTTATACATAAACTGTACTGTTTTACAGGAAATAAATGAGCTAGTTCAGTGGTGACTAAACCTTTTCTTTTTGTGGAGGGATTGATGAAGTTCCTCGTAGTAGTTTGACCAAACAGTGTTTAATATTTAAAGAGAGATTTTCAGATTAATTCTGAAATAGCTACTGCTTTTAAAATACACTAAGATTTTATGCTTGTCACTTTGTTTACTCTTTGATTTTTGCATCTGTAAATTATTCCTTTTGGTTTTGCTGGCCTCTTACCTGAAAAATATTTCCTTCTGCAACATTAGGAAGTGGATATAGCAGCTAATTATTGAACTTTCGCACAAAGTGCTATCTGCTGCAGAATGAACTAACAGAAGTTTTTTTACCAATTTTTGAGTTGGTGGTATAACCTGAGCAAATTTCTTTTTATTGCCTTATCTTGCATCTTTTTTGGTGAAGGGTTCTGCCTCTTGAGACCAAATGCTTGCCTTTTGATTGCTTAATACTATTTGATATTTAAATTCTACATTTACCCACTCTTGACAAAATTTACCTAGTATGCAGCTGAGGGTAAGGTCTGTGTTTTGTTTATGTTACTGAATTTAAAATTATAAAAAAGTAAACTGAGAATTTTCTTTTGGTTTTGTTCTTTTTATTTTTATTTTTATTTTTTTTTTTTATTTTAGTGCTTGGGAGATGGGAAGTAATGATAGCTGGCACCTGAACTAAAATATCTGTGAAGGCAATACTATCCCAGAACTTCAGGATGAATG
>VZRW01004564.1:0-120462 GCA_013398125.1 Aegotheles bennettii | reverse complement strand
CTGTGATTCTGTGATTCTTTGAGATGAAGATCCCATGTTTCCAGGCAACGAGCAGCAAGGAGCCATGTTTTCAACGCAGATTGCTGTAGTCCATCAAGCCGTGTCACAGTATTATGTTTTCTGTGTCACCTCAAAAATGTCCTTTAAAGGTTCTAAAAGCTCTAATGAATGGAATAGGCAATCTCCATGCCAAGAGTCAGTTGAAGCTAGCATTGTATCTGGTACTTCTGATTTAATTCTCCTCTTGTTTTCAAAGATTATTTTAACATGGCTCTTTGATGGCGATATGAGAAGAACTTTCATTTGGCTAGTTCTGTTTGTCTGCCATCTAGATAGACTTTTTATTCTCTACCTGGTTTACCTTTGTATAACATAATATAACAGTATTTGCACAGGAGATCTCTAATCTTAGTAATATAAGGAATGAGAAAAAGTGACAATCTTTTGTCATTAGAATAACAAATCTCAAGGTAGTTTCTAAAGTATTTAGATTTTCAAGTGCTCATATGTGGCTGTCATGAAATGTATATAGAAAAGTATTATCTGTCAGTATTTACTTCCATCATAATTATTTCTTGATAGAGAGAGAAGCTGACTTTCCATTAGAAAATTGAAGCTTGAGAAAATACGTAACTGGAAGCTAGATAATAGAAATGCTTTAGTTGCCCTATGTGCCAAACATGTTAGACCGTACTTAATTTAGTGTTCTTTGCTACTTTTGTTGCAGAAGTTTCATCCATGGAAACATTCAAGGTCAGGTTGGATGGGGCTCTGAGCAGCCTAATTTAGTGGAAGATGTCCATATTTATGGCAGGGGTGTTGGACTAGATGAATTTTAAAGGTCCTTTCCAACTCAAACTGTTCTATGGTTCTATGATAATTTTGGCTTACACTGTATGAAACAACATAATGTAGACTTGTGTTAGAGAGATATTTGGATGCCACACAAAATTGATATAAGAATGTGAAGAATACTTGTTTTCTTATTGTACAGACAATTTCTTATAATTTTACATATTCATCTGGATTAATAGGTATACATATATGTATATCATGTTGATATTCATCAAGACGGTGAAAGTTGGTGAAAGAATATCAGTGACTTACCTTATTGTCTGTTGCCCAAATTACCAGTAAGTCCTTAAAATATCTCTTGAAATGAATCTCAACATATCTAATTAAAGATATATTTTTAAAAATTAACAAGCTACTGGAAAATACATGAAAGCTATGAGTCATTAGAGATAGTACAGCAGTAGATATTGAAGCTGATATCTTATGTGGCTACTGCCTTTTATATGTGAAGGAAAGAAAATGCATTTCCTTCATATGTCACAGTAGGAGTAACTAAACCATCTGTCCAGCGATGCTACTGCTAGAGGAAATTATTCAATTAAGTTAATTATTTTGTGATGCTAGTCATAGCCAGTACCGAGAGAATTACAGTGCATGAAAGCTACAACTTCTTGAGGTGTAATAAAGATGAAAGAAATGTCAGGGTCTCTGGTTTTAGTGGCGGTTGAATCTCAAAAGACTTGAAGTATTAGGTGTGGTGTGTTTTGTTTGTTTGTTTGTTTTTAAAAATCCCATTAATTATTGTTTATTTTCCTTGAACTTAACTAAATGTGTAAAATTAATATATATTTCACACAAATATATACATTGGATTGATGAAGAAAAAAACAATTGATGAAACAGAATGAAAAAGAAAAGGACTTGGCATAGACTGAATGGGAAGGAAGATCTGAGAAGGGAAGAAGAGGCTTCTTAATTAATATATTTGCCTATAATTATGTCAACCATAGAGACAGTAATAGTAAAATGCTGTATCACATATTAAAATGGAAGGTGGTGGATCTCTGTGGAATAGAAGCATCTAAGAAGAGAGCAGGGTGAATTCTTTCTAGTTCTGGTTTGAGGACTCCAGGCAGAACAGTGGCTGGAATTTCCTGTGAATTTTAGTAGAACATCTTGTTTTATGCAAAAAAAAGGTAATTTTTCTCCATCTATTTATTTAATATATCACCAGAATCTTGAAGAGGTACAGATATGTATGGCTCCCATACTGCATTCAGCCTTCTATAGAACCATGAAGTTAAATCATTATGCTGCATTAAATACCATGGTATTACAGTCTCGAGAAATTCTTGATGCATCTGTAAGTTATGAGAGTGGAGTGTATAATTAAGCAACTGCCTAGGAGACTGGAAAATTAAAAGGTGTGACTTTTGTTGTTGTAAAGACTTCTTGTAATGGAGCTTCTATAATACATTATTCACCCTTAACATAAGATACACCAAAAAGGAAATAAAAAATGTCTGAGTTTAGGAAAAAAAAGTAATACAATGAGATGAGACCATGCTATAGGATAATGCTTTCAGATATCGCTTGAGCACTGTCCCTGGGTTTCAGTGTGGCACATACACTTAACCTGTGTGATTTCCTTCTGCAAGCCCCACCAGAGATGCTATGATTGTTCAAAGAACTTTGCTGACCAAAAAGACAAAAGGTCTCAGAGACTGATATCATAGGAGAACAGTGTTTTAGAGTGAATTGAAGCTTCTTGACAAGAGCCTTAGGCTTTGTATTTCTGAGATACACAAAGTCTGTAAACAACTTTCATATGCCACTTGGTTGGTGCCAGATGCTAGCAGCCAGGTTAGTTGAGTCTTTTGAAGCTGTAGGGAATGAAATATAAATGTATTCTGATTTTTTTAATGGGTTGTTATTTTTCTCAGTACTGTTGGAAGGTTAAAAAAAGGATTGGTCCACGTGAAGGTTATAAAAGAACACCAGCATGATATATTAGACCTTGTTTCCTTTTGATGTTTTCCATAACGAAGAAGCAAATTCTGAAAAAAGTCATACTCTGCTTTATAAATCAGGAAAAGTGTCTATTATGATGAGTGTAGTAGACTTTGAAAAATGAACATACACATTTGTAGTTTGTTGTTATTTTCTTCACAGTCTAGTGATAGGGCACAAACTGATGATGGTACTGTTTGTCAGAATTTGATCTACAACATTAACCCATAGTTATCTTTTGAAAAAACCTTGGGTTTTTTCCTGAAATGATCTAATCAGTGTATCCCATGACTACTCAATGGTGCTTTCATATGTTCACTTCTACCAACATAATAAGACTGCATAGAAGAATGCATTAAAGGGTGTACCTGAAAAGCACATATTACATGGTTTTGTAAGGCAATACTTGACATCTCATCAATGTGAAATGTACTTATTACTTTGCAGCCTTTTCATTTTAAGTTTTAGTAATTCACTTTGATGTAAGAAATATTAGTTAGCAGGAAATCCAGACTGTACTTAGCACTTGCATTGCTACAAAGAAATAAGCAACTGTCTTCCTCCTGTGCCTTATGACAGCCTTGTAAGCCATCTGTGAAATCTGCTGGAAGATAACTTCGACATGTCTTCCCCTGCATCAGTCCTGAAGATAGTCACTTCTAAAAAGTGGTTGTCTTTAAAGATCATTTATGTAATACAACTCAGCTTACTAAAGTGTGTTTGAAATATGAACCAGTCTGATGCATCATGGATTTGTAAGTAAAATGCTGTTCAAATTAAGCCTTGCATAAGCTAATTAGGTATCTTTCATGTAGTGAGACTATATGTTTGAGAACTTAAAAAATTACAAACAAATACCAGTCTCACAAAGTTAAGAATGTAAATGAAACTCATCAAGGGTGGTGGGATGAGGTGGTGGGGAGGAAGGAGAGGCAAATGTGAGGTGAGAGGGCTCCCTAAGAGATTATAGATATTTCTTAACTAAAATGTTACAATGGTATCACAGCTTCTTAAAGTTCAGTTTCTTATATATTTTTCCTTCTCATATATGGTTCATCTGCCAGCTCTGTAAATTACTATTACTGATAACAGATCTGCTGTGGATCTGCTGTATGGTGTTGCATCAGTTCTGGGTTATGATATTGTGTATTTGTGGGAGAAAGGGCACAAATCTGATTCTCTTGCTCTTTAACCCTCTCACACTTGGAATATGTCTGGCCTGTTTGCTTTGTCTGAAAATATTTCCTTCGTGGCAAAAGCAAAATAGTATCTTCATTTTACTTGCAGTGTGGTATGAATGAGAGAGTGCTGATGTCAGTATGACCTGGTGAATTAAGTCTTACTCTCACCTCCATCTCCCATTTTGTTGACTGAATCTTCACTTTGTTTACTCAAACTGTGGTAGAAATTATTTATGAAACAGTTGGGAATTACAGTGTGAAAGGCCAAATTTTGAAGTAATAAGTTTTTTTTTTTCTAGTTAAATTTTTATATTTTGGCTTTTGTGAATTTAGTATATTATTCCAGTGAATATGAAATTCAAGAAATACATATGATTCTTTAGGGCCTTATGAGTCAATAAAAAGTAAGGCATTTTTAAAAGAAAGATAAATAGATTGCTTAATGTTATTGGAGAAGACCTAGTGATCCCATACCAAAAAGCCCTCGGCACTGCTTGAGTGAACCTGTTACAATCTGCTTTCAGGGTTTGTGCTAAGTTTTTTGCCAGAAGATTACCTTAGTATTGAAGAGGGTCTGTTCTGTTACCGGAACTTTATTTTAGGTCTTAGTAGACTATAGGGTTTTGATGAGTATTTTGGGGCATGTGTTGTGCCAGGGGGAGATGGAGTAGTGCAGTTAAGGCTTAGGGGTGCAGCTCTGTGTCTATGTGCTGAAATCTTTAAAACGTGTGCCATTCACATAGTTTTATCTATGGAGAAACTGAACGGGTTTATTCAGTAAAATGAAAAAAACAAGTTGTTAATAATTTAAAGTGGGCAGCTATTCTTGTTTTCTGTTTTAAATTGAGGGGTATGTCTTCTCCCAGGCTGTCCTCCCAGGTCTAGCATAGCAAAGGCATGCAGGAAGCATGGCTGGTGTGACCTGTGACTCTGTGCGACTCCTTACAAAGTTCTTTGTGTTTGAGAACAAAGGCACAAAGCGTGTCAGATACTGAACTGCTCTGATTGAGGAGGAGTACAGACAGGGAGAACTAAAACTGACTTTGAAAGTCAAAGAATATGTAAAGCTTTAGCTTTCATGTATTTAGAAAATTGCCATATTGTCTGGTATAATTTAGTTTGGCCTGGTGGTTGTACTAACGCATGGATTTACTGTTCACATGTTCACATAAACTTTCCTCAGATGCTGATGCTGGTTAACTTATATTGATTCTCCGTCTTTATTTGTAAGAGAATGATGCTTTTGCAGATATTCTCACAGTATCACCTCTGAAGATCAAAAATTGTTACAGGTTAATAATAGTAAGTAATCTATTGGAAGCATGCTCTTTAAAAAAAGCTTTTGAGGTTATTAACTGTATTCACTGCTTTCAAAAGTATTATGTTACCCATTTCATGATTCAGTTATTTGTTTCATAGGTTATTTTCCATGCCTTTTAATATTAGAGAAATTCAGGATATGAATTAATTCTTGCCATTGTCACTATTTTTCTCATTGTTTTTGCTAATTGCAGATTGTAATGTTTCAAAAAAGTCACGTCATAGAAGCAATGAAGACAAGGAGTTTGATTACTCATATAATGAAGCTTGATACATTTACAGACAAGATTACATGCTGAGGCTGCTGGCAGTTGCTGGAATTTATAGTCAGTAGCTGAGGAGAGCTCTGTCAGCCTTATATCCTACAATCTGGTGAGGCCAATACACAGTTCTGGATACCACTCAGCTTGAAAGACAGACTGATTGTTTATGTGATAAATCATAACATTGGTTTGGGGGGAGGTTTTGTTTCTTTTTTAATCTTTCCCAAAAAGGTTAGCCACAGAGGCCTTAGAGATGTGTAGTAGGCTACAATAAAATTTTAGTGATGATAAAGTCTGTCAGGTACCTGGATTCTGTGCTTTGCTCATCACTAAGTGCCAGGGTTACTCCCTAAACTTACTTTGCTTACTTTTGTTAGCCAGTGCTATCTTTTTCTTTTATTTTCTTTTATTGTTTGGGCCATAGTCTGCTGTCAGGAACCATATCTTTTAAAAAAGCAAATAAACAAACAAAATCCATGAGGTATACATTGCTACTGAAGGGAAGTAGTTGTGATTCAGGGACCTTGGGTCATAGTGGATTGTGGAGTTTGAAAGAAATACTTTGTGTCATGTGTTGTGTGAGGATACATAGCATATATGTTCACTTGACCCTTTTGTACTAAACCCTTTTGTACTAAAAGCTTTTGCAAAATGGATTAAGATTGCAACAGGTTTGAGTTAGATGACTGCCAATGTCAATCCTCCGTTCCTAAATTTAGGATCTGAAAAACTGCGGCTTTGATGTAATGTCTAGTGTCCATATGGAACAGGATGTTATTTTCAGTAGATTGTCCTCAGAAAGTGTTTTAATCAGCCTACACTTTGTAGTGTTGTCACTTAAAGAAGAAATTAGGAACATAAATCAAAAAGTTTCTCAGATTTGTGGGTACTGGGTGAAAGTGATCTTGGATACATATTCCTACACATGGAAGCTTACAGAAGAGCTTAATTGAAGGTTGTCACTGTATTATAAAATACAGTGTTTTATAAAAGAATCTCTGCTGGTTGAAGCTATTAATTTTGGAAGAATGGAGAAAATACCCTCTATTAGATTTCATCAGATGCTTAGAGTATTAAGGCATGAATTAAGCTGAACAAAGCTTTGGTGACATTTTCGTAAGATTGGTTTTAATTCAAAATTTCTCAACATTCCTGAAAGTGCATAATATTTCATTATTTATAATCCCTCTAATCATTCCATCACTGCATTAAGTGCCTGAAAAAATTAAAAGGTGATGCTTTTACACTCCTTTCCTGTCAACACTAGTAAATTAACCTGAAAGCAAAATAATTATAGTTCACAATATGTACAAATTATTAGGCTTATTAAAATGCATGAATTGTGTAAGAGAGTTAGGGAAAAAATAATCCAGCTAACACTCAGGACTTTGATGTTTGTCAGATTTACACTTCTTGTATTTTTAACATTCCTCTGCAATTTCAATTTGCTTTGCTTTCAGTGACCTAGAGGTGGAACCTGAATAACCTTCGATTCAGGTATCTCCCAGATAAATTTCGAGTGCTATCTTTCACTTGCCATTGCAATCAAAGGAGAAAGGTTTTTGTAACATTAGAGCGAGAGTTGACAAAGCCTGCCTCAATGCATTCCTAGCTTCTCTGTATGCCAGGAGTGTTTTATCAAGGTCTACCATGTTTCTAGCATATGTCTGTAGAGGTATACACTGGTAGTCTCTTTTCCTCTTTTTAAGAGGCAATGACCTGCTTTTTAGAGGCAAGATAGCTACAAATGAGAGAAAATAAAATAACTTACCTTCTTCACTGCCATTCTCTAGGTTGTGAGAGCCACCTAATATTTCCCTATGGTCTTCCTTGGTCTCCCATGTTCACTTCCTATAGCAGGTGAGACTGTTTATTGTGATCTCTCACTCAAAGGACCAAGTAGGTCCTTGCTGTAGGGCTGTTGGCAGTGCTGTAGTCCAGAAGTGGGCAGAATAGCTGATCAGCGGACTCTTTTGGATCCATCTGGTTGTCTGGTTGTCAAGGTCTGACCCTACTGATGCACGTGGTCTTTTCTGTCCTATATTCCACCATTGTATTTTCTAATCTGATCAGTCTTTCTCCTTCATGCATAGGCTTTAGGACAGATTCTCTATTTCCTCCTTTTCTTTAATTTGTATTGTAACATGACTCATTATTGCAGAATTCAGCTGTACATTTTAAAAATATTTCATTGTGACAGGAGAATGGGCAATTCAGAGGTGAATCTACATGATAAACTTTAATCTAAAAGTTTCTTGCATTAAAATTTAAGCTAATTTAGCAGAATGGAGTATTATAAAGCAATGGTCTTTTCAAT
Source organism: Aegotheles bennettii (assembly GCA_013398125.1). Lineage (NCBI taxonomy): Eukaryota > Metazoa > Chordata > Aves > Caprimulgiformes > Aegothelidae > Aegotheles > Aegotheles bennettii. Next base: position 112,576 of record VZRW01004564.1, on the reverse strand, counting down.
TCTATATGTAACATTTCTTTTATAATCATGTACCTTCTGCAACTAAGACTTGTAGCAGAAATTCTGCTTCAGGTAGTTAAATGCAAACGTAAAATGAAGCCTGTGCTTCAAGAGTGGACCTTAGAAAGCAATATGGTTGCAAATTCCTCGAACGCTTATACTGTTCTTATCAGTTTTTATGTGTTATTTGTCCTAAGTTCCTATATATTTCATGTCACCACAGGCAAAACCTCCTTTTTTCCAGATTTTCAAGTCATTTTTACTTACTGCTGGAAAGACATTGTCACGTGTAATCCAGCAGTCATGTAAAGGTAGGATAAAAAGGCTTATTTCTCAAAGTGAATGGGTGAAAGAAGAATTGATGACTTTTGATTTTCATTTGACAGAAATCTATCTGTGAGATTTGACATGTATACATTCAGTTTGGAATGATCTTATGTGCCAGGACTTAGGGTCAGTGTGCCATTTACAGTACTGGAATGAGGTTTCAAATGTGAGCTTGTGTAGGAAGCTGAAACACTGATTTTTGTTCTCTAGAAACTACACATGCTGAATATAACATACAGAAACAGGGAAGTGCAGCAGAAGCTGTAGTTTGACAGGACTAATAGTGACAGAAGAAGGTTTGTTAGCTATGTGTTCTGTGAAATGTGTATTTTACATTTAGACAGCTGAATAATTCAGTTTTCTCCATATATTAATTTAAAAGAATATTTTTATCAGACCAGTAAGTACTGTTGGAAAGAACAGCATTCCTTCAGGCACAGTCATTCTCGCTAAGGACAATGTAGCAAATTTCTAGCATGTTAAAACCAATGGTTGTTATTTTAGTCTAACTAGATCTAACTAGTAGTTGGATAGCTTAGAGGAAGTCGTGGTTATGATGTAGAGTTGTTTTAGCTGGAGATGACTCACTGGGACAGAAATAGAAATAGTATTTATTAGGGCCATCAGGGGTATAAGACTGTAGTATCAATGTCAAGACTTCTGTCAACAGCAAACTACAACTACAAACCCTAGCAGGGACCAAAACAAGGTCATCATAGTCTTTCATCCTATGTTGGAATCTAGGTAGAGAAATCATTACACAGTTACAGTTTATAGGAAAGATAAGCATGCCTTCAAATAAAATTTCCTAGTTCCATTTACTGTATCTTTCATATAAATGTAGTGTTCAATATTTTTTTTCCACAAAAGGGGACTTACTAGTTGTGAATTATTTTTAAAAGTTATTTTATTTAGCTTCCATAGAAGTTGTTCCATGGAAAACTGAACTATATCAAACTTTAAGAGAATGTAGATTAATATAGACTACTGAACCACCTGGTGGTATACTGTGTTGAATAAGGATAGAGTCTTTCCTTGTCTCTGTTCCCTCTTTGTAGTGTATCACATGCATATACTTCTGGAATAGATGGTACCTGAAATGCATATTAAATTATCTAGAGAACAATCCAGTTTCCCATTCTTACAGAATTTGGTAGCACCTAGAAATAATTTGATCATCTATTAAATGTGACTTTATGGTGCCAGAATTACTATTCTCCTGTATCTGTGGTTAAAAAGATACAAAGATCCTTATCTGACTGCTAGTGTGTTCGTCTATGTTCCTACAATATTAATCAAGTGATGGCAAATACAAACAACATATGCCTTCAGGATGTCATTATTTTCATTAGGCTACTGATTGGTTTTATTCCAAATGATGCCTTTTGTTTTATTAATAATATGTTTAAAATTATTTTGTCCTTTGATTTTGGTAAACTATCTTCTGTGTAAAACAGGTATGAGCAAAAGGGAGGAAATAATCAATGTTGAAATGAAGTTCATAGAAAGACTGGTATAAAATGTAAGTTTCAGGTTGTTAATTTTTTGTGTTGGCCTAATTATTTTAATATCACAGTAGTTATATTAATTGCAATATATTGCTATGTAGTAATTACTTAAAATATAAATAATTAGAAAATCTTCACATGCAAGGATATCTTTGCTGAAAGATCATAGCACTACCTGCAGTTCCCAAACACAAAAGAGATTGTTAAATTTTCATTTTATATTTTAGTTTTTTTAACTAGTGATTTTTATGATGAGAGCAATGTATTATCCCAAGGTACTTAAGGGGCTATTGCTTTGTACTTTGGAAGATGCTAGACTTACAAGCTATGTATAGTAGCAAACAGGGCTAGAACTGTTTAGTGTTGGCATGTTTCCTAAAATGCTTTGGTTTATGCAATTAACGCTTTCTCAAACAGCACTTAAGGACAGTTTAGGGACTAGCATAAGTCAATGGCAGATCCTGGTAACTAGGATAGATAAGGCCTCTCTGTTCTAAAAATAGAAGAGATTTTAACATACTACATGCAAGCCACGCCACTTGCTCTCGGTGCCACAAAACATGCTTTAATTTGCCAGAATTCATGTAACCACAGAGTCCTAAACTGAAATGCTTGTGGAATTCACTGTGCAGTCTTTTAAGAGATTGAAAATAGCTATGAGTACAGGATTTCACCATACCACTACTTCTTCTCCAGATTTACCAGCTAAATTGTAACAAGCTACAAAGTGAATAATTTGTGAAAGAAGAATGTTGAAGTAAAAAAAAATAAATTACAATTATTTTAATTGCTTGAATTATTTTTCTTTTCTGTCATAATAATAAAGCAGAGAATTTCAAAGTAACTACACCTGATTTCAAAACCTAAGCAGTTCAATTGCTGCAATTCTAGAGCAGATGAGCCATTGTGGGAATTTATTTTTTATTTTTAAGAATCTTCATTGGTTTAGTAGGACTGAACACTTTAAAGATCAATCACATAACTTTCCATATTGAGCAGTATATTCCAGTGCAAATGGTTATGAAAGTTGATAGGAAGACAGAATAACAAAGCAGTAAAGCTCTGAAAGGGAAAAGAAAAAAAGATTAAATGAACCAGGATTGCCTGCTTTGTTTCTTTTCTTTTTCTTTGCCCAGAAAAATTTTAATCATTACAAGTTTTGTTTTTTGTCCTTATCATTACTGGGGAAAAAAGTGCTATTTGAGTTGAAGCTTGCTAAGGTAAGAAAACTAAAGACTTCCTAGCAATTGATGTATCTTAGCCAGGTGGACATTTTTCCTGCCAGTTTTGAATTTGCACTGTCGGTTAGCTTTTCCTGCTCGATAATATAAAGTTCTTTATTTGACTGACTGAAATTTTTTGTAAATCACAGTAAACTGCTTAAAAAAAGGAATAGGACCTAAGATCTGAAACTTTTATAGTTTTCCCAACAGTATCTTCAGAGAACGGAGAGTTGGAGACTGATGATAATATTTCACAATTCCATTAATTATTCTGGGATAAACTAACATTCAAGTAAAAAGCAGTAGTAAAGTTGGAAGAGGAACAAATAAAATCTGTGAATACAGATAAAGCCCCCACTTTATTTTTGCACCTATTGCTGTTCCCTGTCAGGACTGCAGAGTTAAAACCCTCATCAATTACAATTCACAGTTTGCAAAGTAGGATTCAGTCAAGTTATGATTTCACACAGTGACAAAATTCTCATTGACCTTACACATATGATAGCTAACATCATCAGCTAAGCAGAGATATGAGCTACTTACTCACAGTTTAGGAACATAAGATTTCTTCTCCTTCATATCATTCACACCTAAGCCTATGCTAGAAGAGATCTAGTGAGCATGAGAGCTGGCTTGAAGGGAGCCCCAGCTCATGTTTGTGTTTTTGTAAGTTCTCATCTGTCGGGACATAAGTGGATTTGCATATGCTCACTCACAGTCCACAACCAGTGATCCTGTTATCCCAGCCACACTAATCAGCAATACATATAGAAAACTCATTACTTCCGAAATTAATTTTGCTTAATCTATTTTTACACTTGCAACATAATTTAGGATTTAACCTAACATCACTGATCAAACCCACGTAGTAAATAATTAGAAAGAAGAAATGAGGGTTTCCTTTTCTTTGTTTTTTGTTTGTTTGTTTGTTTTTGTTGTTGTTGTTGTTGTTTTTTTTTCCTCAGAAAGCCTGATTCAATAATCTCTATTCATCACAAACTAACTGGCTAAGTATAGAGACAGAGATGCTTAATATAAAGAAAATGTTGAACAACTGAGTGAATATTTTCTGAAGGAAGAATGTTTAATATTTGTTTATGCTTAACTGGATTTGAATGTAAGCTCAAAATGATAGTTAAAGTTGTTTAATGAATTAATGATTTCTTGTGAAGGGGAGTAAGACAGTCATTTTAGAATTCAGTTTTATTCTATTTCAGAGTGTCGAAGTGAAGGAAAAAAATATTTTATAACAATTACTAGCAGAATTTTTTGTTATTAGATGTTTGGAAACCATTCAGGAGCTATGTTAAATTTCTCATTTCTGTGAACTTCTTTTAACTCGATTAAAAAAGGTATCTTCAATAAAAATTGAAAAATAATGGCAGCTTAAGGACAGAAGCTTGAATGTCAAGATCTATGTAGTATACTTATTATGTCTAAATTGAAACTAAGGTATACATAGCTAAAATACATTTTATTTATGGGACCTGATTGATTTAAAAAAAAAATCATAACCAAATACACTAGACTTCAGAGAAAGAAAGCACCTAGTCTTTAAAACATAAAACCACAATAAAAACATTGAAATCTATATTTCTACTTTTCTTCCTCTCCATAATGATGCTACAGTGGAAAACCTTTTTTCTTTGTCTTTCTGTGTTCACACAAACCAAGCACAAAAACAATGCATAGATGTGTGTAGAGATATTACAGAAGAGACATTCTTACTTTTTGTGTCTTCAGCTCTAGACATGCAAGATCTGAGTTCTATCTGGTTGCATTCAGGGAAAAACCAGACAAGAAAAAATTGGGGCATTCTAATTTCACAAAAGGAAGGAGACTTAATTTATGAAAATGGGAAACTAGCTTCTGCTACTCAGTTTGCAATGACAACTTTCCAAGGAAATGAGCTACCCACTGTTGACCAAAGTGTAATTTTGATCAGTCCAAGAGTAACAATTGCTGATTGTATACAACATGAATCTAAGTGCTAAACAACTTGTTACACTCTCCTAGTCTTTCATCATCCATTATCTATTGCATTTTTTATTTCCTTCATGTCATGAGGTATCAGGTGAAACACTCAGTCACTACATCGTGTTGCCTCTTGGTTGATACTTGTGAATGGCTAATACAGTAAGAAATGAATATACAGAAAATCAACAATTTTTTTATTATTATTTTTTGCTCCAAAATGCTTTAGTAGAGAAGAGAAGGAACTTAGATTTTTTTTTCCGTTAGCTTCTTCATTTATCATCTTTAAGATTAAGCCTCAAAAATAAGCTTTTAAGAATCCAACACTGGAAAATCAAATTAAGGGTACTGCAAGAAATACAAGCATAATGCAAGTCTGATCTTTTTATAACCATACAGTTTGAATATACTGAGAATGAAATAAGCCACCACTGTGAACAAAGCAAGCACTATGTGCTAGCTTTGTTTATTATGATCGATTTAGGTGCTTAAGCATTTTTGACTGTGCTTGTACCTCTTAAAGTATATAACTTAAATGTCTTCCTCATGTGTTACTTTAATATTTACATGATTGTCACCTTGAACACAGTGGGAATCTCAGGGCCTGAGATATCAGCTAAATAGTTTAGCCATTGATTTCATTTATTTCCACAGCAAAAGCATTTTTGGTACACTTAAAATGAATTGCCTGCTGAACAATTCACAGTATGAAGTTTCAGATACAAAGGGCCACTGCTTCAGGGCTTCACCATTATTAGAATGTTTTGTTATACGCCATGCATTGCATGGTGTATGAAAAGACAAGGCTGAAACACTGAACTTGCAAACATGCACACTTAAAATTAAGCATTTGAGTAATTCTGTTGAGCTTCAGGGAACTACCACATTCTTAAAGCTAAGCATGAAAACACTGAAAGAGGAAAACAGACACTTAGAAAAAAAATAAATATGATAAACTAGCTATCTGAAAATATTGGATTTGAATTGTGAAATTGTTTCTTATGTGTGTTTCACTAAAAAAACGAGTGTTCCATGGTGTTTCCTGAAAGTTTCCTGATTATTCTGAAATTGCATAAGCAAATTAATGGGATGCTGTAAATCAAGTTGCAATAAATGGTTTAGCCTTTCTGTTTGCCATTTATAAATGTCTGGTTTGCATTTACTATGAGAATCATAGATTATACCCCAGGGCACAAAAGGAATTATTGGAATCAAAACTTGCTTGTGTTGTGGAATCCTGTTGTCATGTTCCTTGTGGCAGTTCTTGCTTACTTCTGGGTGCTGTGTGTGCTTATTGAGCAGGTGGAAAGAGTCTTGCCCTACAAGTGACACTGTTAACGAGCAGATGGAATTTTAGGTAGAACGTGAATGTAGGGAAGGTTTAGAAATTCAAATGATCAGCTGTGCCACCTCTTTGAAATTGTCACAGTGAAAGGGAGATGCATTATTGTAGGATTTTTAAGAGCAAGAGGAATTAGAGTTTACATATAGTTTTCCATCTGTTCAGGAAGTTAGACAAAAAGTAGAAACATTTAAGTGAGTACTACTACTGTGCGATACAAGCTATACAAAAGTACCTTTTGCAGACAACTGGATTCCAGTTGTTCAGTGTGATTGTGTGGATTGCTTTGGTGGATTTTCGGACAATTTCTCTGAGCAAAATCTCAATTTACAAAGCCCAATATTAGATCTTGGTTATTATGACAAAGGCCAGAATAGAAAGACCTAAACAAATAATGAAAATTGTTTTTCTGTAGAACAGAGGAAAAGGAGAATAATGAAGTTTAAAACTTCTGAGGTTTCATGTAGGAAGGGAATCACTTGGAAGTAGCACATTACTTGTGTCACTGCTCTTTTCACCTGATACCTACTGAGCAGAATTCTTTAGTTAACATGTGCAGTTTGCTTCAAGGATTCATTCACTAGCTTTCCTTGTATGTCACCTTTTAGTTTTAAATCCTTCCACCTGTGCCAACCCTCTCAGCATTTGCTGCCAGTGTCCCAGTACAACAGACGAGGCTATATGCAAGTGCGAGATAACTATGCAGTGCTGGGGCATAGGTGCCATTATGGGCTCTTCAAAGACATCAGAAGCTCTTCAGGGAAAAACACCACAAATCACAAATAGTGTAGTAAGTCTTGATTCAGAAGTGGGCACAGAATCTCTCAGTATTTTTGTCTTGTAGTTGCTGTTTGTTACCCTATGATGTTGTCTGCCCAGCTTCTGCAAGTGAGAGTATGCAGTTTATCTTAATCCCACATGACCACCACTTTTTGGATTTCAGTATGTAATCAGTACACTGATTTCCATGTTTAACTCATGTCAGCACTTTGTTTTGCTTGGGATTGTGGGAAGCACTGTGACTTGAGCACTTTGACTGCGATTATGTACTTGATAGTGCTTCTCTTTTTCACTCATTGGCTGTGATCAGAATCAGTGTATGCAACTTGCTGTTTGTACTGGAGTCACAGTTTCTTCTGCTAAGCTTTCTGCTGTTTTCAGATTGCAATCCCTCTTGACATCCTACGTAGCATAGGTCTAATCATCTGCTGGAGAGTTGTCTCTTGATTTTACAATTTGTGCTGGACAGCTACATTTTCAAAGTTGATTGAAAATACACATGCCACATTGACTCATCTTAATCTTAGTTTGAGATTCATTTGGCTTGAGGTCATGTGTCTTTCAGAAGGAAAAAAAAACCCACCATATCATCAATGTTTAGTCTAAAGTATGGAAGCTTGGAATGTGGAACTCCCTGTAGGCTGCCTTTTAATGCCTATGATGATTTCAAAGATAATTATCCTGGTTTTACAATGAAATAACTTCCTGTGGGAATTTTTACCCTAAGCCTTGGAACTTGAGGAAAATCATATATTTCCAGTCTAGATGAAACAGTGATCTCAAAAGTAAGAAGGCTACTTGCTAAGTACTACAGAAAGATTTGAATTACTTAAGTTTAAGGAATTTTAAGAACCTATTGACTCCACAGGTTTTATTACATAAGTGACTCAGCATAGTCTATTCAGTAAAATAAAGATAGAGCAAATGCCTGAAAACTGAAATAATGTGAAATATAATTTCTGTTTGTGGGAATATAAAAAAGAAATAACTGTTTTCTGAAATACCAGCATCTGTGTCAATTTGATTATACTGCTTGTAGAAATTTTGTAAAAGAAATATGTCAAGTAATGACAGCATTGGTTCTTCTGGCTTTATTAAATGAAGTTTAAGACAGCTTTGTCACTTAACAAATGTTGTCAGTTTTAGCAGTGAAGTTGTTAAGAGTATGTGAACTATATCTGGAAATTTTTCTGGTTCTACAGAATTCAATGGCAAAATTAGTCTAGAAGAATTCAGATTTTCATTTTACAATTAGAAAAAACTAAATGTGCATAAATCCCTTATTCACTTCACTCCGCTTCACATGGAGTTCAGTTGCTTTCAAAAATGTTTTAATTCCTGAATAACTTGTATGAAGTATGAGATGTATCCCTACAAATACCTCCAAGAGGTGTTTTTGTTCCTTTGACTCACATTCCTTTGTTTCTTGCCCTGGTTAACCTTATTCTTTTCACCAGTTATGTTTTCTTCCTCCTTGTCCTTGCAAAAAGGCCAATTTATAACAATATGTACCCTAAGGTTTTCCACAAAATCATTTTCGCCTTTAAAATGCTAATGGACATTTATTGTAATAAGTGCACCTCACTGGACTCCTGTTGAGTGTTTCATCTTCAAAATCACTACTTTAAGTACTGGTCTTGTAAGAGACCACTTGTTCTTAGTGGAGGAAGAAGTGCCAATGCTGTGAAGGAAACAGAGGATGATAAAAACAAAAACTAGGACAAGGATTGCTTTGTGACAGATGGAGGTGAATAATGTCTTTAATTCAAAGTCAAAATAAATAGATAAGGGAAAGCAATGTGTGACCAAATGTTAAATCAGTCTGTGCTAGGGGAAGCTCTTTCACAATTCTAGACTTTTTTTTGTTCTTTCATCTACTTCTATGTATCACTTCTACATGTTTATATCTTTATATCTGGTGCTGAGAATCACCTTTCTTTATGTTTAGAAATTAGATGTTATATGTTAGATACTCTCATAGCCTAGATCATACATCTTAGTTGTGTCTTTAACTTTTCTTTAAATGCAGTTAAGGATTGAGAGGTGGAGTTAGAACCTTTACACAGCTTTTAAGTAAATTAGTTTAATAATCTGGAAAATATTTTCATGTTTGATGAATCACAAGTCAATTTGTGGGATAAATGCTGCAAAATACAAAAAATTGTATAGATTGCAACCTAGGTCAGCACACAGTGAAATGTTGATATTATTAAAGTTATTTTTAATTATTTTCTTTTTAAAACCCCCACATCGTTATTGAAAGGTTGAGAGAACCTGAATTATATTCTAATTCTTTGCAGAAATGTTCTTCAAATGCTTCTTTTGTCAATAAGCTATTTTTTCATATTTTTAATTTGATTTTGCTTTGCTCCTTTGTATGCTGTCCTCATTTGCCTTGATATTTTATTCTTTTTTTCTGTGTTTGCTTTTCATTCTTCTCTATAAAGCAAACAACATGGGATGTAGAAAACAAACTGGACAAAAATGAATACTCTGAGCATTTGTCTTGAATTATTGAGGAGCATGAAATTATATTGTCATTTATTTGCCAAGAACTGAACAGAGAAGAGTCTCATGTTCTCATATTTCTGATCAACCGCCTACTGTACACCAATTTTGCAGGTTATACGCAGCAGGAAATCATTCACAACTTCTGCACACAGGCTGTTCTCCTTTCACCTTATTTCAGTACCTTGATCTTTTATGTCTTTAAATTCATGTTATGGCAACACTTTCCCCCAGGTCTTGAATATACATATGGCTGATAAGGTTGTATTAAAGGATTAAATCCTTGTGGTTATTTAGATAAGATACAAGGTCTAGTTTTTATTAAGATACTGAATATGTCTGTTTTGTAGGATTCTTGGGATCACTTGAAAATTATAAAGCCAAAATTTATGTTGTTGAGATAGGAAATGTCATGTCATAACTGCCACTGCAGAGTGTGAAATATTCTTGAAACATCATGGAAACCCTTGTAGGACTCTACTGTCATAAAAAACACCAACCAACCAACCAAGGAAACCCAAGACAAACCAAAAAAGAAAGAAAGAAACAAGGAACCGCAAACACAAAAAACCCTATAAATGCAGGGTTTTCATGTACTTGAGGGTTATGAGAAATAACTGCCATGACTATATTATGCCATTAGGTTAGTATTTTTTCCAGAGTATTTTACTAATTAAAATCATAATGGTAGCCCACAAACCAAACTGAAACAGAAGGGTGGATTTCTGTCCTTATGCTCCAAATATATTTCACTTTTCTAAATCTTTTCATATGTATATATTCATAGTACTTATGAATAGTTGCATATACATACCTGCATATACACACCTCTCTCTATATATACACATACACAGAGAGCTATTTAGTAATGAACATCCATTTTTATATGAAGACTTTTCAGTTAGTTCAGTTGCCTGCTCTTCAATAGCACAACACTGTTCACTTTCTAATACATCTTAAATGGCATTAGTCTGTTATTCCTGAAAGATGTTGCCAAAGAGGATTAATTTCCTTATAAAGAAGGTATCTAAGCTAGGTAGAATGAATCACCCTAGGAGATGTTGATGCTTTTCTCTCAACTGAAGGGGAAGCTAAGGCTAGGTGTCTAGATCTTTTAGGTGGGTGAATCACCCTCTAAATTCCACCGTAAATGCCCTGCCTCAGCTTTCTTGCTGTCATTCTGCTGTCTTCTGATTAAAGACTAATTGTACATTTGTGTGTTTTGATAAATGCAATATAAAAATACCACTTCATCTTCCAGGGAGGAAATGTGATTTGATTGTTAAGCAGGAGAGGCAGCACTGTCACAGAAATGACTGAAATCTTCAGAAGGAAACTTACTGGTGAAGAGTAAAACAGCTGAGATGGCAGTTGCGTGTTTTGTCCTTCTGACTGAAGGAAAAGAGTGAAAGATCATGGGAATGACAGAGCACTGTCAGTAGTGAATTTCTCTGAAAGAGCACAAGAGACATTTTATCACCTAGTTACTATTATTTCCAGGACTAGAGAGAATATTTTATGAAAGAATATATTTAAAACTATGAACATTTCTCTGTTCCTTGAATTTGTTAGTGTTTTATTTAAATACAATATTCTGCAGTAGAGAAATTTTGTGGTAGAAAATGATCATTCCTTATTTGAAAAATAAACTTTGGCTTTTTAAAAAGCCTGCATTTTTCTCCTTCAGATTGTCACTGGAGAAACTTTCCCTGTAGCTATGACTGATGGGCAGAACTTCATATATTATTTTATACATTCAGATATTTTTGGATAAGTAAAGACACTTTTATTTATTTTTAGAAATGATTTGCTAGTTATTTTCATTACTTTTTGTGAATGATAGTAGGTGTATAAGATACAAGGGGATCATTCAGTGATGTAGATAACATTTATTCCTTGAAAAGAATTTCAAAGTGTCATAATTTAGCAGAATTTGCTTAACTTCTTTGGGAAGGAAAACAGCTTTCTTAAGTCTTATCTGAGCATATGTTTTAACATTTCCTTTGACTATATTTATTCTAATACTCTGGAAATGCTGAGTATACTTTATTTATCCTACAGTAGTCTTGTTAATCTTCAGTAAGTAGTGTCCTTCTGCCTCTGATGTAGGATTATGATGAAAATCTACTCTCCTTGCTGTAAATTCAATAACAAAACCACTTGATTATATTTTGTTTGTATTTATGCCTTCTGGGAACCATCCATGCTGTACTACCTATCAAGTAATGCATATGGTTGTATTTTCATCTGAGTTATTAATTAATTTCAAACTACATGTTTTCCCTTTCAGCTTTAATGGTCTAGTTATCTATGTTTTACAGCCATGGTCAAGATAATTACTTTGAGTCCCTGCCACAAAGAGAAATAGCCCTGTGCACTGAGGTGACCATGCTTGTACTCATGCGTAAAGAGAAAGTGTAGACTTTTCTGGCTTATTTGCTGACAATGTGACATTTAGAGACATTTCAATGTACTGATGTTATAAGGAGAGGTTTTCCCCATATCTTTGTTACTAGTATGTGCCTATTCAGAGAAGAAACAATTCAGTGTCCATTTTCTTTCGCCTTTAAGCACTGTGTAGGCAATTACAGCACCCTTTCTCAGGCAGATCCATCCACTGTGTTAAACTCATTAGATGTGTTGCAGTTGAAACAAGAATTCTAATGCAGAGTGAATGAAAGAGAATAATGAAACACTGAGGTGTGGATTAATCCTTTCTAATGCTATGTGTTTGAGTGTGCTGTGTCTGATGTACAGCCAACTGTTTTAGTCTTCCCTGCAGCGAATGGACACAGAGCATCCTCTGGGGTAGTGAAGGTTTGGATGGGCTTGACCGTGCTGCAGAAGTTTCTGTCTTTCTGCCAACTGTAAAGGGAGCAGAAGGCAACATTGCTGTTACCCTGTAAGGCTCACTAGCAAAACACAGTTTTAGTGGCCTTCTGTTGAGTGCATCTTCGAAACGTATCTGCTATTTGTTTTCCATAACTAATACATCTGTGACTCTGGGTTCCTGAGTCAAGATAACATTAATCATCAATTGGTAATAAGAGGTATCAGTGCCATCAAGGTAGTGGTGATAGAGATAATGTGAAGTAAGTCTATTTTGTGGGGTCCAAGTTAATTATGAAGACCAGCAGTGTTGTGTTCATGGTGATCAAGAGTGTTAGTGGAATAGTCTGCATTCCCAACAACAAAGTATTCTTTAAAATCAAGTGTTCCATTCAGAAAGCCCAAAGGAAAAGAAGTCACAACTATAATAACCTGCTTGAACATGCATGCTACACACTTAGCATAATGAGTCAGTTATGGTCATCCCGTCTTGGTAATAAAATCTGAAATACCACAGAAAATAGTGCTCTACACTCAAGTAGTTAGTAATGAACAGAGTTCTCATCATTGTTAACCTATATTTACCCTGTGTTTTCTATACATGTGTATTAATCTGGTTTTATTATTGGCTGTTTTAATTGCTACAAACACCTCAATGGTAGCCTTGTAAATCATTAAAAATAGTGTAAAATAAACCTTATAAATAATGCAAAATATTTTTTTTCTCTTTTCCTTAACAAATATTTTACTGAACAAGGGAATTCTTGCTTACAAGAGTAAATCAGGTGGTTTTCATCTCTGTAGGTCCAGAAGAATTCATTAGTTGTGTGACTAGTCTATGACAGAAGCATGTTAACCTTGGACACTAGACCAGAATTATCTTGAAGAAAAATGCAACATATGGGAAGACAGAAAAAAAAATGTGTGTTGTGGGAGGTTCTTTTTATGAAATATGAAGTCTCTATGAGAGCTGCCCAGAAATTAGAAAATTGGAATTGATCCAAACACAAATAGATTAATAGACACACTTCAACTAGCAAGAGAGTTGGCAGACAAATCATCACATAGTTGCTACAATAAAGGATACGGCACCCAAATCTCATCTTGTACATTGTAACTGACATATAGTTGTTTGAAAAATTGCTTCATAAAGTTAAATTGGGCTGTACAGGTCTTGTATCTAGTTTAAATTCATTTTGATGGCCATATGGATCCAAGTAGAAAGTCAGTGCATGCTTTCTTTCTCGCTTAGACCTTAATACTTACGCCTGTTGGTATGTTATCTTCCTTTATTTTTACATCTATTCCCTAGGTATTTTTCTGATAGCTCACATAGCCTATAGCTATATAGCCATAGCCTACCTGCTAATTTCTGTTTAAAATAGATTTAAATAAGTAACAGGATTAAAAATTCTGAAACAATTACCTTGCAATCTCTTCTGAAATGTAGATAGTAAAATCTTGTTTCTTTTGAGTTGGTAGTAGACTCCTACTAAACTGGTTGAATGGACATATGTAGCTAGAGTTGCTTTTGTTTCACATGGCCCTGGGTACAGGATGCTAGGAAACTGTTGCTATTTTAGGACCACAGTTATTGACCACAATGCTTAAATATTGTTTGTAAAAGTTAATGAGCATAAGGAGACTTTTTCAGATGAAGTTTTTTCACTGTGAGGAAGACTACATTGTAGGAGGAGAGTTGGAATCGAGGTGAGTGAAGATCTCTCACCCCGGAACACTTAGAGGAAATAGAAATACTTTGGTCAATCAGACTCAGGCCTAACACTAAAGGACTAATAATGATATTATGGAAAGTCATGTCTGTTTTATGAAATCAATATAATTTAAAAAAGAATATCACAAATCAAACTGGGAAATAGAAAGTATTACTAGTAAGCAAAAATATTTGTTTATGTATCGGGAACTTGTTCTGTTGTGAAGTCAAATGCAGTGAGATGAGTGTAGAGATAGATGACATCATTTTCTCCATCCACCTCTTGGTATGTTTTTTCAGAAGTCTCTTGTGTACTGGGCCGGGCTGAGATAGAGTTAATTTTCTTCACAACAGCTGGTATAGTGCTGTGTTTTGGATTTGTGACCAAAACAGTACTGATAACAAGCCGATATTTTAGCTATTGCTGAACAGCGTTAAGGCCTTCTTTCTCAGTCTGCCCCCACAGCAAATAGTTTGGGAGTGGGCAAGACATTAGGAGGATACACAACCAGTCGGATGACTCCAACTAACCAATGAGATATTCCGTGCCATATAGTGTCATGCTCAGCAAGAAAAAGGAAAAGAGGAGGTTTTAGTTAGGTTAACCATCTTTGCTCAGAACTGGCTGGGCATCGGTCTACACATGGGAGGTGGTGAGTGATTGCCTTTGCATTGCTTACTTTGTTTTCTTTCTCTCTTCTACTTGTTTCACTTATTAAACATTTTTTATCTCGATCCCCAAGTTTTCTTGCTTTTACTCTTCCTTTCCTCTTCCCCCGTCCCACTGGGGTGGGTGTGAGCAAATGGCTGTATGGTTAGCTGCCTGCCAGGGTTAACTTGCAACTTCTTGATAGACTATTAATTCGCTTGCCTCTCACCTATCCCACATGCTATTAAGATCTAAGAACTGTAGAATTCAAAAGTACAGTACGATATGTGTAATATTCATTACAAGTTGGGAAAATATATATCTTATTTGTTACTCAGATTATGCATTATGTATCACTTGGTTTTACTGTTTACTGCCTGCATGAAGTCAAAGAGTTAAGCTGGGAATCAGCTCATGCAATAGCCCAAAGAAGGCTAAAATTTAAGAAAGCATCAGGTTTTTTCTTTTCATACAGGCTGTTATTAGAAGATTCTATGCCTAAGCACTATTAAAATTGGCAGGTTTTGTTTCCACTGGCTGGAGCTTGAGATGTTCAGAGCATGGAAAACAGATTACTGACAAAATAGGGGGAGGAGGTCCACAAATGGCAGAGGACCTTTCTCTACATTGCCTGCAACAACCAACAAGGCTGTAAGTTCCCTGTGCAGCAGTTCCCTTCTGGGAGGCAGCTGGGGAATGTCAGTTTGCTTAGTGCAAACTGGGTGTACTACGTTCAGAAATAAATGGTAATTATATTGAAGGCTCTTTTTTCATGAATTTACTACCAGCAGTTACCTACTGCAAGACCTGGCAGAGTTCATGTTACTTAAATACCTTGGAGTAAAGAAAAAAAAACCCCAAAGATCTGGGAAGAGGTCTGGGGAATTCAGAAGTGCATCTACTCACGTATGGATATTGACAGTATACATAGCATGTAGAACAACTATCAGCTCATGTTCCACAGGAAGTCAGGTGAACTGATGAGAGCTTGCAATATTTGTCTTTGTATTGACATTTCAAGTAATACATACAGACAACAAAAAGCTTTGGGCCATTTTCTCATAGGACCTGACATTTGTAGTTAAGATTGGGAGCGGATTTTGTATTCCTGCTTTAAGGGAATACCCACAGAATAATAGGTATTACAGTGTTTAGCATTAATAAATGTGATTTTTTGAGTGTATGGTATGCTGTGTCATTTTATATCTTCTAAGAAAATAACAGATTAAATACTGATACCCTCACATTTTGAAAACATCTGTTTTTCATCACTAACAGATTCACAAATTTCACATAGGTATATGCAACCATGTCTCTCTTTTGGTCACTTCGTAGTTTGTGAGTGGGGACAGACCCATATATAGAAACTCTGTAGATGGGTCTTCAATATTTAATGCTTCTACTTGTTCCATACAGTAGTGCTGTCACCACCAACTTGATAAATAGGCATCTGGCTGGTTCTGCTCTCTACATGTTATTTGAATCAAAACTCTGGCTGAAAACTTTGGTTGGATTTACTGTAGATATTAGGATATTCAGTTCCATGTTCTCCAAAAAGGCTAAATGTTATTGCAAATCTCACCTTACCTCACCTTCTTTCAGTGGTAACATTTAAGCATTTTGCTTATTTTTAAAATACTCAATGGGTATGAAAAGAGGCTTGCACCTACACAAATCGATTTCCTAAGATGTTTTGCTGTTTCAGAAACATGAAAGCAGTAGTATATTTTCTAAATAGTAATTTAAAGTTACGTTAGAGAACAAAACTTGCTATATCTTTAACTACCTGCAGTTGATTGCTTACTAAGAAGCTAGTTATCCTCAGAAATTTCTGAGTGATGTTCAGTTTTATGAGCTGTGTTTCATTACAATTTGTGACACCTTAACACAAGTGTTCCTTTAAAAGAAACAAAAGAACAGTTAATTTGATAATGTATTTTATTAGCAGATTATTTTTCTTAGTGGACTCCCTATTAACATAAGATATTTTTATAGTAGTTTCGTTAATATTAGTTCTATTAATAAAGGCACCTGTAGGTTATTCCCTTAATACAGTCTTAGTTTGTATACTGCTAGCAGTCATGTTCATTTCCTAATTATCTTTTTCTTCTTCTAGATTTCCCCTGTTACACTGTCAGACACCTGTGATTTCACAGTCCTATATTTCTTTGACTACTTAACTGCGTTGGCCATTCAGGCATCTCAAAAGTCAAACAGAAACTGAAATAGCCTTTTTTTTTCCTGGGATTTTCTTGCTTTCAGGTTTGGGTGCACTGGGATCCAGTGATTAAGAAGCAGAATAAGGAAATCAAAGCTAGAAAATATTAGTGGAAAAATTTTAGTAAGAGATACGAATTTTTCTCCTCCTTGCCCCTTACTTACACAAATGCTAAATGAAAAAGTGACAGGTTCATATGTAAAAATCTTATAAAGGAAGTTTTAAGCTTCTGGGCCAGAAGAGGAGTGCAATGGGAGGAACATAATTTTATTTTTATATTTATACTTGTTATGAAACTTTAGGATTTTATTCTGTTATTTCTAGCATCTTTAGCTCCCAAAAACCTGAGGGCAGTTCAGATTTTGGACATCTCTCTCTCTGATCTCGTTTTTAACATGTGTAGTTTCTGACTTTTATCTGAAGCTGCTGTCTTCTTTGAAAAAATTTTGCAGGTCAAAGACTTTATTAATTATTTGCTTAATATAATGCAGATTGCTTCTAAGACTACTCTGGATGAAAACAGGTTGTGAGTTACCGCTAGGTTTCCCCTGAGGTCTTTGAAACAATCACACGTTTATTTTCTTTATATGATTAAGGTCATGGGGTTTACGTCATGGTCAGGTACTATACATTCTTTTGTGTTCTGCCTTGATTTGTGCTCCATGCCATTGCTTTTTTATCCTTCTTGTGAAATAGGAATGTATTCTCTTAGAATTGAGAGAGGAGCCAGTTCAAGCTGTAGATAGGTATACACAGAAATAGTACTGGGAAAAAAGCTTTGAAGATGAAATTCAGAAATCCTCTTTGGTATGTGTCAAATACAAGATGTTCACCTGCCCCTCTCTCTGCTAATTTGCTATTTGTACACAAAGAGCAAATGTTTAGTTATCTCAGAGGTCCAGAGAAGGAAGCAGGGTGCTTATGGTAAGTAAAATTTGATTTAGTGGAAAGATTAATAACACAAGAGACATGTAGTGGAGCTTATTAGCACAGAAGCTTAGCCAGAGAGTTGGATTCTGCATTTCTACTAAAAGGATACTAGTGGAATAAAACTCAAGTGATTTATTAAAAAAAACCCAATAAAACTACTGTAGACCTCAAATGTTACCACATCAGGAGCTCTGTTTCATTACTTTCTTATATTAAAAGTGAAAAGTTTGAACCTCAGTGTAACTTGCTTTTACTATTGACCATTAGACCTCTGATTTATTGGACATCCCATAGGACATACATTTTTTAGCATTCTAGAAAGATTTTGGAGAATTTGTTTTAGTGAGAAGCAAATTTTCTGAAGTATTGTAAAGACAAAACAATTTTTTGTCCTAAATCTAATTTATAATTGTCTTTTTTTTTTTTTAAATGTATAAAATGCTGACTACAGATCAGTAAAGTTTTGAGAATGTTTATTTTCAAGAAGGACTGGGGCTTAATATTGGGATGCACACAGGTGAAATTAACTCCATGTCTTGCAGTTAAGAGTGGTAAAGACCCTTGGACCTTAATACGCTGTCATAGTTTCAATAGAGGATTACTGTCCAATCCAGAATATGTTGTTATGATAAAGGAACAAGAGAAAGTTCACTTTGGTTTTAATTGCTGTCTGGGAATGTGAAGAACATTTTGCCCTACTTTTTCTATTCCACTGCTCTAAATAATTTTTTATAGTAAAAATATCCACCATTACACTGTTGAAAATGAACACAACTATTTTAAAAAGATGAATGAACACACAAGCAAATTGGATTCCATGTATGTTCTTGCTAAATTGTCAATTGTAATTAGGGAAGTACACTAACATTTCACTTCTTTATAAAAAAATCTCTTTTGGCTGTTGTGGAGGACTGACAGTAATTTTTTTTACAAAAAACAGTATCAATACACTAGAGTATTTGAAATAAAGAATATTTTCCTGTAAAAAAAAAGAATAAAATATGTAATAGCTATTAACTGCATTATAGGTGTATTTCGACAAGTCTGTGCAAACTTGCTTGCCACTGGAAATTGATGCAATTCCCACCTAAAGAAGTTCAGATTTCATTGTTTTTTTAAAATTACTTATTTTTTCTACAATCCTTGAGCAAAATTCTAGATTTGAGAACTGATGTAATTCCTTTTAAATAGGCACAAGCAATATTCATTGTCCTGTGTGCACCAACAATTTCTAAAGCCCGCTCCCACTCACTGCTCATTCTAAAGGTTTGATTTACTGTATTGTATGGTTTTATATTGTATTGTGTTTTATTAGATTTTTTCCAACACTGCTTTTACTATAGGTATACTAGGTAAAGTAAATTGAAGTTTTTGTCCTGATAAAAAAGTGCAGCAAATAATAAAGTACACAAAACTTTGAATTGTTGCTCTTGCTGTGACAGTGAGAACATTTTCTGTCGTGCAAACACACTCATCAAACACCTCTCCTTTTTCCTGCAGTCTTAATAACCTTTTCTATTAGTAGAAGTGGCTTATTTATATTCCATTGCTGTGTTATCATAACACTATATTAATTTTAATGAGGAAATTAAGTGGCTGTCTGATTCATTGTGACTCCTATCTAACTCTGACATCTGAATTTGTTTGAAATTACTGGTAGTCCACAGGCTTAAAAAGATTTATTAATATTAAAAAGATTTTATTAATATTACCAATTTAAAAAGTACCTGCCATGTTTAGATACTTTTAAGGTCAATCATTTATTCAGGAGAAGAATTCAGAAAGCTACAGACCAATACTTAAGTCTGTTGAAGATATTCAAGTATGTCTGTAACACCAGGTAGGTGCATTGTAGTTCTTAATTATTTCCCTCAAAGGTCTGTGCAGCACTTTCTTTTACTGCCTTTTTAATGAATATTCTACTATCATATCTTCACTCTCCTATTAAGTTAATGTTTAGCTCTTATTCAACAGCACACCCATTTTCTGATGATAGATCAGGCTTGTTAGCAGTGTTTTAGAGATTAGGGGTAGAATCATAGAATGTTTCAAATTGGAAGGAACCTTTAAAGATCATCTAGTCCAACTCCGCTGCCAGGGGCAGGGGCACCTTTCACTAGATCAGGTTACTCAAAGCCTTACACATCAATGTGGTTTCTACATACAAATGTGGTTTCTTCATGTGAATGATCTTTAAAGATTTTACAGTTTAATTTTGATATCCAGAAAGATGCTTT
Source organism: Aegotheles bennettii (assembly GCA_013398125.1). Classification (NCBI taxonomy): domain Eukaryota; kingdom Metazoa; phylum Chordata; class Aves; order Caprimulgiformes; family Aegothelidae; genus Aegotheles; species Aegotheles bennettii. The sequence goes on along the minus strand of VZRW01004564.1, from coordinate 92,337 downwards.
CTTACTTCCCTGGCTTTTATTACCTCCCCTAGCCTTTAATTTCATATGTTTTCTGTCAACCCATTGTTTGCATCTTCACAATTCCTCAATCTATACTGTTCCTCTTTCTCACTCTCTTACTCTCTTACTCTCTCTATCTCTCTCTTGCTCTCTTTTCTTCCTTTACTGTGTAATTTTTATCCTTTTTATTTATATAAAGAAATGTATATTTATATTAAGGATTTATATTTATATTCCATATATTCTTTTATACTCTTTTTTTTTTTCTTTTTTTCCTATATTAGCCACCATTTTCACCTAATAAAAATTTTTATTTTTTTTTATTCATCTGTTCACCTGCCTCCTTGCCTGTGAATATTTTGGGGTGCAAATAAAGGGTGCCTACACTGTTTCTCCATCTGCCATGTTCTAGGATATCTGCAATCTAGCTTCCCTATATTTTTCTTTGTAAAAACAGTCTTAAATAGATTTCTCTATTATATCCTTATGCGTTTTCTGCTGTCTCTCAGGTATCTTTGTCACAGTACATCATTCACATTCCTCTTCTAGTTTCTCCTTTCCAGATCTTGTCAACTCTTCACTTCTTTCCTGGTTGAAGTTCTTCATTTGTTTTTCCAATAACTGCTTTTTCAATCAGTCCCTTGGTTTCTAACCCTCCTCTCTTTCTTCTCTGCTCACATACTCGCTTTGAAAGTTTCAGCTCTCCAGTCTAACAAAAAGTCATGTTCTTCTAACCACATCATTTATCTTTTTAAATACTTTTATGTTCTTTTACCTTCAGAGTCAAGTTTCTTCTGTTTCCCTTCCAAACCATGCTGTACTTTCTGATCTGCTGACCTAGCGTCATGCTCCAAATATCTTCTAATTATATGTTGCTTCTCTCTTGTTTTAGCTCCCTCGGCTAGCTTAAGGTTTCATCTCCATCAATTCAGAACAGTGCCCTATTTCCTCTCAGCTAAGGGCTTTCCTGTTTTTCAGCCACAGAAAAACATCTCTCCTTAAATCCCACTGCATCACACAATACTTTCTGATTTGTTCATCTCCCCAGTGATAACCGTGTGCTTTCTTTACTGAAGCTTTATACCGTACCTGATTTTGTGAAAGATTCTCTGAATAGCTGATTGTAAAATGCCGTGTAAAAATGCAGTGTTACAGAAGGATGATTAATATTACTATGAATTAGTATTATTTCGGACAAATTTAGAGATTCTTCTAAGATACTTATGCTTTTTACTTTTCATGCCATCATTTTTGGCTCTCACCTTGCAATATACTTTACGCTTCGCTAAAAGTATGATAATGAGGCACCATAATTGAAATGAAAATCTCTTCAGAACCCCTTCTGATTGAATAAGTTGAGAATCATAATCAAGCTTTCCTGAAGTTACAGAAATTATGCATATTGATGCACAGAAAAAGTCTGTGCTCTGCATGAGTTGCTTAGTTGGCTGACATACTGTTCTTTGAATTATTCTAATTACAAAAAGGTATCAAGAATACACTAATGGGCAGTAAAGAAATCAGTAATCTTTCATATGCACAAGAAAAGACCTCTATATATGAAGTCATCAAATGACAATGACAGTTACTGGATGCATCTTGTGTACATAAATGGTCACCAAAGGAGCAGAAAATCCATGAGAACAAGAAATCTTTGTGTCTCTGATACACCCACAGTTTTCTATACAGATGCATTTTCCCCTCTTGTTGTAAATACTTAAGCACTTAGCTTGCATTTTGAAGCTATCCTTTCCTGACTTTTGGGCTAGTGATGCATGACTCCAAATATTTAATTTCTGATAATGAACTTTGTTCTGTAATCTTTCTTCTGAAAAGTTTCTTTTGTTTAGGAGGAACTTCTTGAACAGCTGATTTCTCTCTCTGAATTACAGATATTGCTAAATTCAAGATATATGCCATGCTTTGAATGAATAATTACATATGTAGATAATGTGACATAGGAATATTTTTAAAACATTAGTGTAAGAAAGCCAGAGCCTGAGAAGTTAATAATAGCAATAGTAAGATTCTATGTGCAACCTTAATGTTACTTCTGATTCATATTTGGGTGGATAAAATTTGTAATTGCAAAATGATCTTTTAAGAAACAAACCACCTCACTGAATGCATAAGGCAGACAGTACTGGCAAAAGCTATAGTAATGCAGCATATCCTTTACACATAGTGTCAGTGTGCCATATTTATTTTGAACCAGAAATATTCCTTTTTGCAGGATATTGTGATTAGCCGTTTTCTTCTGTCATAGATTCAGGATGCTCTATTATATTTACAAATTTCTTTTTGTAACATACCTATTACGTATTTTACCCTTTGTATATATGTAAAATTCATACAGAAATAGATTAAGGTCAAAATGATCAAACCTGTCAGCTCATTATTTTAGACTATTTTGCATGCTGCAATACATTATTTGTTCAAAATGGACCTCCATTACTCGTTAAGTAAACAAAGCACTTTGCCATCCTGCAGATTGAAACATATTATGAGAATATTATGATAACACTAGAAACATACAGAAGCTGCAGGTAACACCTGTGATTTTAGTTTCTTGTCCATTACTGTGCACGGACTGCATCATTCTGTCAAGAAAATAGTCCAGTATTTCAGAGTAGCCTATAACTGACTTAACAACAACACTGCCCATTGCTGTGCTGCAATGCTCAACGGTGAGAAATTCATCCTGAGGGTGCAGTCGGGCCAGTGCAACGAGTGAAGCAGAAACTCTGTGGGGAGAAAAATGGTATATGAAAACACACAATTAAACACATTTTAATATATGCATACTGGGAACTTGAAGTAAAGAGTCATGGTTGCTCAGTGGTGTTGTTGACTGGCTCTGGAGTACTTGACTGCAGTTGTAAATTATGTGCTTTTTATGTTTTTATGTTGTTTTTTTTTGTTTGTTTGTTATTGTGTTTGGTTTTTTTTTAATATGCATTTGACATGCTTTATTTCTAATGTATTTTGAGTTGTTGCGTTTCTTTTTTCTCTGAAGAAGCTGAAAAATTAGAAGTTGAATCAAACATTCCTATTCCCAGTTTGGTTTAAGTGTTTTCATTTAGAGACTTGGTGTATTTCACAGCATAACCCTCAGTGACTGAAGGTAGCAGTGTAAATGGAAGAAGTGAAAGCTTTTTTTCTCAGTAGAGGTGCCTCTGGTTAAGAAGAGAGGCATACTTTTACCCATTGATTTTGCAGCTTTCTGCTGGATAGCATAGGACCATGAAGAATCAAGACTGGCTGAAGAATCAACATCGTCAATTGGTTACAGACTTTTTTTGTCTGTTCTTCACTGCTATTTTGTTCCTTTTCCTGTCACAACAAATCTAACCACCCCTATAGCCATAGGATGCTATTCTCAGGTACATAAAAAGTCTAGCAACATGAAAAAGCTGTAGTGGGTTTACCATGCACCATAAAGCTGAAATCTTCAAAGAGTTTAGAAGTTTAAGATTTGCAAGTCTGTGTTCAATGCATGTCTGCTAAAACAAATTGAAAGTTTGTACCCTTCCTAATTTGGTCCATTTTCTATGGAAATGCCTGAAGAAGTATTTCTGATGTAAAAGCAAATTTCTGCTTAATTTCCTGTGTTCTTCGATGTTATGATGTGAAACCTTAATTTCTAAGACAGTATTTTTAGCATGGGGGAAATAATTTTCTTTCCTGAAACTGCTCATACCTGAAACTTTCCAACAGAAAAAAAAAGGGGATTATCCAAAAAACCACACTACATTTTCTGTCTGCAGTATACTCTCTTTTAAAATGCTCTGCATTAAAATGGTATTCTGGGTTAACTTGGATTTAATATAGATCCTTCCATTATACACAGATTTTAAGCTAAGAACTGCAGCTCTGGACATCATCCAACTTTTGCTGTTAATTATGGCTGTAAACAGCATTCTAAATTTTGAATCTCAGTCATATCTATCGTACTGCTTCTTCAGTGTCTGAAAGAGGTTGGGCTATTAATGGAAGTCTGTTGCTTGAGTTTCCACCCAGAAAGTATGAAATTATGTGCATGAGCTGAAGGATTTATTAAAAGAAATAGAGGATTGTTGGGTTGTCTTCTCCAATATAGCATTGTGTACTGTCTTTTTTTCGGGAAAAGATTTTTCCTGTATTTCTCATCATTACGGAAAGGTCCCTTGGTATCTGTTCCATGTAAAACCGGTCCTAAGACTGTTGGTTTTCCCTAAGATGCATTTTTCATGCTGTTAATTTACACTTTTGTCATGTTTATTAATGTTTTATGAAAATTTTAATCTTAAAGGTTGTAATGATTATGACTTGAAGTAGTAAAAATGAGCAAAAAATATATGCCATGCATCTATTGGCTTCTTTTTCAGTTCTGTTACCAGTCCTTAATGATAACTTTTACACCATCACCCATTGTAGAAGCTATCTTCTGTTTTTGACTTCTGACATCTAGACATGCCAAACTGTTTTCAGTGTCAGACTATGGGGCTTGCTTAGCTGTCCCTATCAGCCTCTGAGCTTCTTTGAGTCCTCATAAGAATCCTGGTTTGATAAACCATGCCCCATACATTTAATGTTCAATTACACTTTTAAATTAACATTCATCTGACTTTTTTTTTCTGTCCAAGCTTTTTTAATATAGCTGGAATAACACTATGTAATATCTAGTTAATTAAGGCATTTGCTAACCTTTATAGTTAAGTTTTATGTAAAGGAATTACAGAGATATAATTAAAAAGTGTAAAATCAGGTGTGGAAAAATCATAAAAGAAATACTATAAAATATTCATATGAGGAAACATGCAATACCAAATGCATCTGATAAAAAAATAGAGTTTGAATTCAAAAGTATGTCTTCCAAAATAGCTGCTAGAAACTTTTAACCACTAAAATGTAAAATGTTTGACTATTCAACCTGCAATACAAAGTTCTACTTATTAAATATTAAAACATGGTAGTGTTTTGCTATACTCAATACTTGTTAGTAGTACTTAATTACCTATGCAAGTCACTCCTGTCAGCAAATGACTGTTGTTTCCAGCTAAGGCAAAGGATCTTGCCTTTCAGGTTAGACTCCTCTCCAGCATTAGAAATTTGCACCTACAGTGACTGCAGGACTGGTAGTAGTTATGTTTTAGTTATGATTATCTAAGATTGTGATAAAGATTTAATGAGAAGTACTGCAAACCATGGTTTTATTTGAAAAAGAACCTAAAAAGTCAGCAGATGACTACAGAGCAAATCAAGAAATCCCATTTTCCTCTCAAATATCCTTCAATACTAAGGCTAATGTAGTTTTCAGGTCCAGACTCTGATTAATTTAATTAAAATCCATTGTTAGGAGATAGAAGGAGAATGGAAGCCATGATCACAGCAGAAAAACAAAACTCAGGAAGATTAGTTGCAAGGCAAATGGGTCAAATTAAAGTATTACATTTTGTGTGAAAGGAAAAGATGTTGGAAGTGAATAGATGCTGAGTTTGAAGACCAGTAGCTCTTGGGGTAGAATACTGCAAAAGCTGAAAGCAAAAGCCTGAAATGTGAGAATTTAGATAATGAAAGATATTTTTTAAGGATAAAAGCATAAGGATAAAGGATAAAATAAGCATACTGTTGTTATTATTGATAAGGAAGAAAGATGAACTATTTCTCTTATACTATCGGGACGTTTTATAAATCTCAGCTTCTTGCTTCAGGAAGCCTTATGTTAGTAAAGTATAAGAAGGAGGAAAGTTGTTGAAAAAAAGAAATATTTGTCAAAAGTGAAAACGTAAAGCCCTCAGTGTCCATTATGTTTCTGCCCTGCTGTAATGGATCTCCTGAACTAGGGCCTTCCAATCTGTGTCTGTCTTCTCAGTCAAGGTGAGAAAAAATGCATGAGAAATGGTTATATGTAAAAGTATTCACAGTGGCAAAAACAGAGGAATAAAATATCATGGCTGTAATTTAGGTTACACAAATCTTTAAGGAATTTGTCTATACTAGGAAAATCAGAGCTATACATTTTTTGACAAATTCATAAGTTTTGTTGCAGGTTTAATCATCATGATTTTTTCAACATTTAATTATGCTGCTGGATTCCAAGAGTAGACTATAAGAAACTACAGTATTCAGTGCTGTTGGACCTTGTCTTTATGCCAACATGAGCCTTCGCCATGTTGGTCTAGAAGATGTATGTGATCAGCTAAAAAGGTCATTCCTGCACTATAGGCCCTGACAGTTATGCTTATTGCCATGCCATCCATCCATCTTTAGTCTTAGGAAAGACTAACAAAATAAATCAAAATAATTCCCTGGAAGTCTGTATGTGGTATCTTAAACATTGCTACGTTAATGGAGCTCAGATAGAAAAAAGTGCTAGTGCAGTGAGTGACCGCCTGTCAGACATAGAACCCTAATGTTGTGAATATACAGTGTTTTATTTATGGGTTTTCTGTTTTGTTGGATTTTGCTTTGGGTTGATTTTTTTGTTGTTGTTTGGTTTGACTTTTTTTAAAAAAATATCTAAGGGGTTATAAAGGATTTAGTGGCGTAGTATTTGGACTTTGCATTTCTTTTATGTCCATAAAATAGTTGTATATATTGAAGTAGTTGATGCTTTACTGTGGAGGTAAGTGGGATATAGAGAAGGACAAAAATGAAAGATGAACTTTTGGAAAAAAAAGTAAAAAAGTTGTTTTTATCAGTTGATGATGCCGACCAAGTAAATGACAGCTATCCTGAGGTAAACAGTAATTTCTCCTCTTAGAAAAGACTACTGCCAATACCTGCTAACTGATTCTTTCTGTGACTCTGTAGTAGGTAGTGCCTAATGATAGAGAAAACTTCAAACTAAATATCATATTGTAAGTTAATATAGTTTCCTCTGAATCAATAAAATAATTGAAACCATTGGGGTTAAAGTTTTCTGAAGCAGTTTATAGAATCCTTTCTGAGCTGTTTAAGCAGAAATTCATTCTACTGACATTTTGATTCTTCCCTGTTTCTCTGGGGTCTCATACTTTTTTCCACTTTATCTCCTAATGCTGCTGTCTTCATCTGCATTTCCCACTTAGTTCATTCCCTTTGATTTGTTGGTTAAGTCTGTGGCAGAACTCTTTTCTTACGTACTAAATTTCACCTAAAATCTCCTTCAAAACTCACAGCTTTTGGGCTTATGTTAAGCTTCTGAGTTGACTGAACTGAGCAAAAGAACCTCTAGTGCATAAGCTTCAAATTGCTTGGAGGACAGTGGCTGCTACTGTCTAATATCTGCCCAACTGAAAAGAATGCACAAACCTAAAAATTTTCATGAAACGGCAGTCTTGGAAGAAATTCAGATTGCAAGGCAGGAGCCAAGTAAAGACACAACACTGTAACAAGACAGTGAGATGAAGGAAAATGAGTCCCAGGATTAACAAGCTGGAGAATTTATGCTTACTGAACTGTTAAAAACCAGTGGAGGAAAATGAGAGCTATCAACAGCTGCAGAGCATGAGAAGCATGAGAAAATGAGAGGTGCGAGCAAAAGGGATGGTTAAAACAATGACATTTTGGAGCGGAAAAGGTTGGAAACATTCTTTTTAATTTTTTGGTTAGGCTCTGATTTGAAAATTGAAATGAAGCAATCAAGAAAAGCTGTGAGAGTCTGGTGTCTTCTGAAAAGTCAATTAAAGATTCCTGTAGCTAATGTGCTAAACAGCACATATTCTCTGCTAAAATGGTAGAAAAAAAACCCCACTGATAATGTTAGCTAGATGACTAGCTTTATCATGATCTGCATATCTAGGCAAGGGCAAGGCATTTGGCAAGGGAAAAAGTGCTTATGTGTGAAATGGGGTAGTTACTTTATAGTCCACCTCAAATTTGTTTGAAATTAAAGAAAACAAAATTCTATTTAAGAAGTGAAGTGAAAATGGGCTGCATTAGCAATGGTGACCTATGTTGTACTTCAGTGGGCTTCACAAATCTCATCAAGGAGTGCTTTCATACATGTGTTAACTCTTAAAAGCCAACCAATTACAAATATACAGCCTGTGATACCTTCTTACCACATTTAATAGCTGGAACAAGAGATTGTGGATGTGTTGCTGAATACTTCTTATTTTGGTTCTATTCCTTGTATTCATTAGCAAAAGAAGGTACGTCTTCTGGGAAAATGTATTATGAGTGTTACTATATTGGTGAGAGCATTTTCAACTCATTAAATATCTTAATTGTTTTAATTCTTATTTTCTTTCCCATCACATTTCTTTAAAAAAATGAAAGTCATTGTAACAGTGCAGTGGTTATCTACATAAGCTGATTTTAACACTGAAAAATCAATGGAAGTTCAGAAGTGATATTGATGATACTTGACTTTTTTCCCCACTGTTGGTTTACCACATTACCAGTCAAGGTTTCTGGGCAGAAATGTGTTCATGTATGCTGGATAGTGAATATGTTCTAATTTAATTAATTATTAACATTTTGTTCTCAGTACACTTATACTGTACAGAAAACCTCAAGACTCTGATGAATTCACTGAAATAAACCATACGGTTTCTAGGACCTTGCAAGTTAGCATTTGAGAGTGAGCAACTTTTGTTGCTATTTGAACTAGTTGTCCAGAAAGCCCAGAAAGATGGCCTGAATTTTCGAGCTTCCAGGAAGAAAAAAGAATAGGCAAAACAATTTTAAGTGCTTTACTGGAAACAGAAAGTGCTGCAACAAATTAGTGACTCCAAGAGCAGCAAACTCAGCTTCTCAAAAGCTTAATAAAACTGTGCAAGTGGAACATAATAGAGAAAAGGCAGAAATGGTGATGAGAGTGAGTATCATCTGTGAGACAAGGCAAAATAAATCTGACATCATACACTGTTAGGACAATGATTTTGATGTGGATTCAGGTATTGATGCATAGCTGCTAATACAATGGACATGCTCATTGAATAACCATGACCAAAATGTAGAAAGCAATCTGTTAAAAGGCTTGATATAAATCCATTGGTTTCAGATATATAAAATGAGTATTAGGGAAGTTTTTACTGCAAACGTTTTAGTTATACATTGCTATGTAGGTGGACATTTAAATAGCACTATATAGCACTCAGCTATACAGTTATTGGTACAATTTGTACAGTAGTTTGTCTAAATCTTTCACAATGCAGAAAAGTTGAAATAGTGTCTGAGACTCAATGGAAATATCTGCTTTGAGCTTCAGATTCTTAAGTTTTGCAAGATTCAGGAGTACTATAACAAAGCAAATTGTAAGGATAAAGGCAGAAATTAACTTGAAGCATGAATAAAAATTCAGACATAGGAAAGATAAAAATAAAACCAAACTTCATCTGCATTTAAAAATTAGTCAGGGTTGGATAAAGGAGAGGTTAGAATAGAATGAATCCAAGACTGATTTAAGTATAAATATTGCAATTTACACTGAAAAAACCCCTATGTAACTCTTTCTGCTGTTACAGTCTTTGCAAAAATAATTATATTGTCTAAATGAAAATCATTAATCAAATATTAATTATGTATCATAAGATAGTCTGCTGCTAGAAGGGTATTAATTTATTGTTCAGCATGGGTTCTTGCCAAAGCATCTTTCATTTCTTCTATTATAACAGCTAAAAAGCTATAGTTTGCTGGTGGAATTCCTTCAATTTATATGCTTTTTATTTTACCTTCTAGACTAACATTTTTAATTGTTTAACCATCTAATACATATGTAAATGTAAGAATTAAAATATATTCTAGAATTTTTTAAGCATATTCATCTCTTTGCTTGGTTTTGAATTTTGTTGTGGTGGGAAGTTGGTTGAAAAAAGGACACAACCAGTAGTTTAAGGTTTGAATATTTTTTTATATTTCTATTTCATTCTCTGTAATTTGAAATTTCATTCTATTTGCCCATTCAGTCTTCCTGAATCCTTGCAGGTGAGTGGAAAAAAGCATACATTAAATCTCACTGGTAGGCTATTCATTGTTTTATTCTGCTGAATTTTAATCTATTTTTATTTATAAGCAAGGCTGGCAACATTACTGGTGCTATGGAAAACTGACATTTCCTATGTTAAGACTTTGTCTTCTATTCCTCAGAAACTAATCTTGCAAAACTAAGTATGTAACTATATAATTAAAAGCTGTATCACAAAGCATTTGCAAAATACTGCATTGTGATAACACAAGCAGTCTCAGCTTTAGCACTTTAGCCTTTTTGAGGAATGGTTCTGAAACCTTAATAGTATTCTTCTTCTAGGTTTGTTAAGCTGCTGAACTATAAAGTATACGTTGGCCATCAATATTAACTTAGCATAAATGGTCCAAGTTGTCATCTTATCCCTCATTTGAAAACAAAAAAAAGTATCACTTGCAGAGAGAAGACTATTCTGTCCCATACTGACACGAGCTCACACATATGCATAAATTCATATAATAAAAATTACTTGTGTAGAGATGCCTGTGTATGTCTGCATGCATTCACCTTTTTTTTCCCTTTAGAGATTAAGAATATTTATTTTTATTTACCCTGTTTTCATTATTTTAACACAGTTAGAGTGGGCCATTTGTGCTATGCCTCCTCTTATGTAATATTTAAGATTTTACTGAACAATTTCTATGCAGGTATGTTAGATAACTGCGAAATAATGTTTGATGCTCTTCATATTGTTTCCCTTCAACATGCTCTAACCTTCTGAACTGCTCTGGCAGAAATGATGAGGGTTATATGTGTCTATTTTCCTTGTAGTACTAAGTGATATTCCAGATTTTTAGTAGACTAGTCAGTGTTTCTTTCTGGAATGAGCATATCAGCACTATTAATATGCTGCAATTGAATACCACTTAAAATGCATAATTATATCTATTATCATTTTAATCTTCACTTAATGTCTCAGTCACATGCTGTAAAATAATTTGCCTTCAGTTTCTTCACGTTTAGACTTTATTATAGGAAGAACTTCCTGTCTCTGTTTAAGATGTATTTATGAGTGGGAACTGCATTATTTCCACTGACTCATCGGGTTTCAGGTTAGGATCTAAAGATTCTTCATTAAAGGTGTACAGGCCTGAAGTAAAACACATCCTACTTCAAAAAGGAGAACAGTGTATCCCCTGTAGAGTGCATTGTTGAAGATAAAAATAATTAAAAAAAAAATTCCTGTAATACTCCCACACGTTTGAAGCCAAATGGAGTTAAAGGCATTGACCAAGATCTGTTTATTCAGTGTTTGAAATTGAAGAGCTCAGCTCTACTTAAACAATATAAACTAACATTCAGGAGAAAATACAGATAACAGTTAGTTTTCCATCTTGAAAGCTTTTGCAAGTCTGTCAGCAAGGTCAGATATGTTAATTTATCAATTGAAAGTCCTTTGTGGCACCATATCAGTACTTGCTGCACTGGGCCACAGCCAGCCTGAGCTTCCTAGGTCTGGTGAAATGGCTCCTTAGCAGCTCTCTCTTTTGCAGGATTTGGTGAAATTGTTGACTGTCCATTTGCATTATGAAGTTGTGTCCCTTGAAGATGCCAAAAACTTGCAATACAGGGTTATTTTGGTAATATAAAGTTAAATTAAAAAAGGGGGGAAGGGAAAGTGGTTTAGGTGTTACTCGTTGAGGGAGAAGTAGAACCAATGGCTAGGATCTAAATTTGGCATTTTTTCTTCTACAAGTTTCCGGTATGACAAAAGACAAATCATAGTGCCTATCTAGTTATTCTTTATATGTCTGTATGTTTATATTTTATAGTGTATTTATATTATATATTTTAAATTCAAGAATCAGTTGATGTTAAATCCCATTCTACATTCAATCATTCAGTAGATGTGGTGAAAACCCTGGATAGAAAAAAAAGGGTCAAGCTTAAAGGGGAGGTCCACATTATTACTCAGTGCAGGCTGAAGTGTAGAATCATAGAATCATCAAAGTTGGAAGCCACCTTCAAGATCATCCAGTCCAACCGCCTACCTACATCACCACTAAACTGTATAGCCATATCACCCAGCACCACATCCAGACACATCTTGAACACCTCCAGGGATGGTGACTCCACAACCTCCCTGGGCAATCTATTCCAATACTAAATCACCCTTACAGTGAAAAAATCTTGCTAATGTCCAATCTGAATCTCCCCTGCTGCAATTCAAAGCTGTTTCCTCTTGTCCTTTCACTATGGGCATGGCAGAAGAGACCGACCTCCACCTTACTACAGCCTCCTTTTAGGTAGTTGTAGAGTGATGAGGTCCCCCCTGAGCCTCCTCTTCTATAGATTGAACAATCCCAGCTCCCTTAGTTGTTCCTCATAAGACATGTTTTCCAGTTGTTTCCATTTTTCACTAGCTTCGTTGCCCTTCTCTGGACACGGTCCAGCACCTCAATGTCTTTTTTGAAGTGAGGGGCCCAAAACTGAACACAGTACTCGAGGTGCAGCCTCACCAGTGCTGAGTACAGCAGGACAATCGCTTCCCTATTCCTGCTGACCACACTATTCTTGATACAGCCCGAGATGCCATTGGCCTTCTTGGCCACCTGGGCACACTGCCGGCTCATATCCAGCTGCTGTCACCCAGCACCCCCAAGTTCCTTTCTGCTGAGCAGCTTTCCAGCCACTCTTCCCCGAGCCTGTATCGGTGCCTGGGGTTGTTGTGACCCAAGTGCAGGACCTGGCACTTGGCCTTATTGAACCTCATCCTGTTGGCCTCTGCTCATTGATCCAGCCTGTCCGGATCTCTCTGCAGAGTCTTCCTTCCCTCAAACAGATCAACACTTCCACCTAACTTAGTGTCATCTGCAAACTTACTGATGGTACACTCGATCCCCTCATCTGGGTCATCAGTAAAGAGATACCAAACAGAACTGGCCTCAACATCAAACCCTGGGGAACACCACTAGTGAGTAGAACGATAGACTGTTTTGGGTTAGAAGGGACCTTTAAAGATCATCTAGTTCCAACTGCCCTGCTGTGAACAGGGACATCTTTCACTAGACCAGTTTGCTCAAAGCCCCATCCAACCTAGCCTTGAGCACTTCCATGGATGGGGCTGCTAAAACTTAGTTGGGCAACCTGTTCCAGTGTGTCACATAAAGAATTTCCTCCTTATATGTAGTCAAATCTACTCTCATTCAGTTTAAAACCATTAGCCCTTGTCCTATCGCTACAGGCCCTGGTAAAGTCTCTCTTCAGCTCTACAGAACTGATTCCACTGTAGAGGAGCTAAGCCTAAGTAAGACTTTTCATCCCATACTATCTTGGAGATACATCCTATGGTTGACAAGAGGACAGTTTATTGCTCTACTTCCTAGACAACCCAACATCATGTATGACTGTAGAAGATGAAATGTGCCCTGGTTTCAGGCATCCTGTAGGATATCCAGTCATCCTGTGAATTCACTGTTAGCTTTTAAGCATGTTTAAGGCTGTATCTTCACTGAACAGTAGCAGAGAACTGCTAATGTTCTTCACTGTTGTTCTTCAATAGTGTTTTTTCAATACTGCCTTACCTTGAAATGTGTTTCAAATCGCAGCATACTTATTGGTGATGTAGAACATCAGTAAGTCATGTGCATATGCAGCAAGAATGAACTTTATTTTACCAACTTACCATATTTTTTTTTCTCTTCAATTATTCTGAAATGTCTTTTACTAGTCACTGTTAGGAACATTGTACTGATCTAATGTGACAGTTTTTGTTTCTAGTTTCCTGATGGTTCCCTATGTATCCAATGAGGAGATCTGTGGAAGGGAAGATTTATTAGGAATAAAGGAGCTTAAAAAAGACTCTTGAAACCTCTGGTATGATCTTCAAACATTCTAAATAGCTGATTTCTTGAGTCACTTCCTAATGTTTGTGAATGCTTCTGACTATGCTATTGGGTTAAGGGAATGCATCAGACAGATTTCTCTCACAGTATATAGAAAGCTAACATCCAAACAAAAATTCTTCCTGACAAAAGCTGTGGCTTGTGTCAGAAGTGAAAATTAAATGCAAGATGAATGATTCAATCAAAAATGGCACTTTAGCCTTGAGGACTCACTACATTTTTTTTTAATGTGCAATCTGTAATTAAAAGCCAGACGATATCTCAATGTCCCAGAAGAAAAATTAAAACACAAAATATGTGTGTTTTACAAGCAAGTGATGATTTCATTTTCAGACCAGATTTTTTTGGTAAGGTCAGAAAAAGAGAAAAGATGACAAACACAGATTATCAGAATTATAACTGGCCATAGTGTTCATTCTTGAATTTATTAACGAATTAGGAAAGTAGTGCAGTAGAAAAAGCAGATATGAGATGAAGACATGATAAGAAATAGTTAAATGATGAGTTCAAAAGTTTCATTAAATTTGTTATATTAACGACAGACCTAGTAAAGTTAAGGAAAAAAAGAAAACTGGCTGTTTGGGTAAAACTTAAATGAACATTTCTTCAAAACAATCATATAAAAATACTTTTTATATATTTTATGAATATGTAATAACAAAATAGATAAGTGGAAGCAGTATTTCCTGCTTATTTATTGCTCACTTTTCTTCCTTATGTAAAGTAAGATTAATTTTCATGCTTGTTCCAGTTTAACTGAATGCAATTTAAATAAAAAAATCAAATAGAAGAGGCTAGTCTCAAGTATTTCCTGTTGTTAAACACAGGATTAAACCAAAGGCTTAAAAATTCTTTATACCTAGGGGTACCTTAAAAAAAAAAAAATCTCTTTCATGTGAAAATAAGTACTAAATGTTTTAACTTCCTGTTAAAAATTAAGCAGTACTCTACCCTTTTACAGAGAGGGGCTAGTGAAAGAAGGGGAGAAGGAACACATCTAACATAAGCAGAAACAGTTAGTTCATGGTAAGATACAGAAATATATATAGGAATTTTCTTATTTTTCCTTTTTGAAGAAACAACCTTTTAAAAATCACCAACTAATCTCGAACAATTCTAGTACTTAATACTCCATTCACCTATCTGTTTATTTACATAAAAATTCCTTATGTTTATCAGAACAGTACACAAACTGGTTTAGGATTTTTTTTTCTTTTTTTAAGGCTACCGTGCCTAAATCATTGTGATTCTCAGCTTTGTATGAAAACGCAGATGCTGGGCTTTTAATGATGCAGTTTTGAGCTCTAATGCAGCTGTAAACCATCCACAAAGGCAGCTGCTCTCACATCAGGCCTTTCCCATGAACAGAGTCATTCTATATACACCATTTAAAGAAATCTCTAAGTGAGTTTATTAAAAAATCGTAAATCATCACAATCTTATGTAGGATTATAAAAATCTGTCTCATATTTGAGAACATCAACTGTTAGCGTGGCAACAAGTTATTACACTTAATCACACAGAATCACAGTATCACAGAATCCTAGGGGTTGGAAGGGACCTCGAAAGATCATCTTGTCCAACCCCCCTGCCAGAGCAGGGTCACCTAGAGTACATCACACAGGAAAGCATCCAGGCGGGTTTTGAATATCTCCAGTGAAGGAGACTCCACAACCTTTCTGGGCAGCCTGTTCCAGTGCTCTGTCACTCTCACAGTAAAGAAGTTTTTCCTGATATTCACATGGAACCTCCTATGCTCCAGTTTGCAACCATTGCCCCTTGTCCTATCATTGGTCATTACTGAAAAAAGCTTGGCTCCATCATCCTGACACTCACCCTTTACATATTTGTAAACATGGATGAGATCACCCCTCAGTCTCCTTTTCTCCAAGCTAAAGAGACCCAGCTCCCTCAGCCTTTCCTCATAAGGGAGATGTTCCACTCCCTTAATCATCTTAGTGGCTCTGCGCTGGACTCTCTCAAGCAGTTCCATGTCCTTCTTGAACTGTGGTACAGCCAAACTCTATGCACTAACCTATTTGTACAAGAAATACTAAATATGTTACACTTCCAATTCTCCATGCAACAATATGCTCAGTCCTTAATATCACATAGAACAAAGAAAGTATAGTATTGTTTACATGGCTAATGTGAACCTGTTACTTTACTGAGCATAGAATTTTTTTCTTTTACTTGTAAAGAAGGAGAGAAAGAGATGTCAAAGTGGGGTAATTTTAATTGTTTCTTTCTCTGTCTCTGTGTGTGGTGTTTATATAATGTTTATTTTTTTGCATGTGTGAGAGGCCCTAATCATTAAAAACAGACTAACACATTTTCACTTTTGATTGTGATGGTGTTGTGACAAACATAAAGAAAAGGATGAGTAGCATGATAATGGTAATGGGGTTAGGCTGGACCCATGTTTTCCAGGTCTTTATTTGGTCTGGATTTGCAAAAATGATCAGCAGTTAGTTCTGCCCCACTGTGGTCAATAGTAACAGTGGCTCCCAGGGATTCCAGAGATTTTAAAATTCCACAGCTAAAACTCTGTAAGTACAGTATGTCCTACTCCTAATAAAGTAGTTGAGAAAGCAGTGATCTATGCTGTTTTGAGGTCCCCAGAGCTCTCATAGCATAGCATTTTTTTAGTCTTCTACTTTTTTCTCAGAAATATCTTTTATCTTATATTCCATGCATATGCATAGCCTATATAAACATTGATTGTAGAATAGTTTTGATGGGAATGTCCATTCCTTCTTAATTATTTTCATTATTTGTAGATGTACATGTGAAAAGTACAATAAAATTTGTCATATCCAAAGTAGTACATGGTTTCTTCTATTGCTTTTTTTTGCTCAGTAACCTTAGTTTTCATTTTCTGTGCACAAATCCATCAAGTATTAAGTAGCTAAATTTAATACTTAATTATTAAATGCTGAATTGTGCAAGCCATGCAAGTTTGATTTGCAGATGTTGACAGTGGGCCCAATCTAAAGCTGGAACAGAAGGCTGGCTTTGGGGCCAATTCTCTGCTATAGCTTAGTGAAAACTAAACTGAAGTCTTCCTGCTACTTGTTTGGAGCTTCTTTGCAGATGGTCAAACAATCCTACATGAATAACATCCTACCAAGCAGAATGGAATCTAGCAAAATCTGTATTTAGGACCTAAAGAAGTAGGAATCAGTCCAGCTTCATTAGTCCTACACCTGCTTTATATTATTAGTGTTATTAGTTTAGTGTTTGCCATCAGCTTTCACAGTGATTAAAATGTATGCTATATCATAGCATATTTGGCTCAAGCTTCTCTAGTGCTAGCCTTCTCATGGCAGCCAATGGTCACCATCTTAAAACAGGACAGACAAAAATTTCTTACTTTACCACTGAAAATGACCTCTGAGTCCACCAGTCATAAAATGGTGCAAAGCTTTCCATTTCACATAGTAGAAATTTTGCACAAAGTCTGGGACTGGTCACAGATGAATGTGAAGGATTATTTAGTGCACGATCTTCTAGCATCATCTGAAAGACCCTCACAGCAAATAAAGTAATGTTGGACTTTTTTTAAAAAAATGGCAGTGTTTTTGTTTTTTCCTAAGTGCTCATGTAATTTATAAATAATTGAATAGACAGGTGAAAATCACAATTATTTCTTCTCTTATGAGTAAAGTGCATTGAATGAAATCATGTCCTAGGCAAAGTGATGATGAATGCCCTGCCAGAGCTACAGTTACTATTGCTTAGTTTATGGTTTCATTTTCATATTTGTAATCACATTTCCAAAAATCACAAGTTTAGTCATAGTATTTGGTAATGTTGTTCTTAAAACTTATGGCCATTGTATGTTGGCTGCATTTGCAGTATGTCTTTTGTGGATTAGACACAGAGAGATGCATTTTAAATTTGGGAAAAATGATATATTTAAAGATTAGGAACAGAGTTTTGTCAAGGAACTGGTTTTATTTCTATCCACATGTCTTATTTATTGCTGTTACACAATACAGTGTTTTTTACACTTACTAGAATTTGTAGATTCCTTAATAAACATCATGGATAAAAGCAACACACTGCATTCCGTAGTGTCTATTCTTTCTCAATTTTTCACAGATTCCAAATTATTATAGCTAGTAATCTCATTTTTATCTATCTGTATGTATTTAAAGTGCGTAAGATAAATGGAGAAGAACTACCAATTATGTATAGGCATTCATGCTTTGATTTTTATTCCTGTGCTTAGATTTTAGACGTCTTGGGCATCAAAAGGAATTTGGGAATGGTAGAAATTCTCATTGGCTTTCACTTCAGTTCTTTATCTTCATCACAAAACAGTGTTGATGAGAAGTATGATTTTACTAAAAAAAAAAACTTATAAAAAGATAGAATGGTCTAGCCTCCCTGCAATTGTATGTTCTGTATCTCAGATTTTCATGTAACTTCACTATGTTATGAAGCAAAAAAACAGATTTCATTTCTCTCAGCTGTAGCTTTCTCATTTACATTTCATAGACCTGCTGCAAAAGTTGTATAAGGTTTTTGATGTCATGATATGTAGTGTCATGATGCTTAGTGATTTGACAGCCAGATAACAGAGTGAGCTTGAAGATGCTTAAGGCATCTGAAGGGTAGGTAGCCTGAGATAGTCATGTGTGAGAAAGCTACTTTGATGCATAAATCCTTTTGTGGAAACTTGAATGCCTAAGCAGTTAGGAAGGAATTTGGTGCCAGAGAAAATCTTTAGAAGCATAACCAAAAATACAAGCATCTAGGTCATGCCTGTAAAGACCTGGGGTTCTTGGTTTCATATTCTGTTTTTCACTAAGAAACAAATGAAAAAGTTTCTATAGTTTCTTAATTTTGTTTCTCTTATTTAAACAAAGTATCTTAAAATACTTATCTAGGAATCAAGTTTATACTCTTCATCAGTGGAACTACTCATCCAGAAAGGTACTAGTAAATGAAGAAGTATCTCTTGTACTAGATGATTTGCCTTAGGAAAGACTAGAAATAGGCTCAATGGAAGCAGTAATAATACATTCAAAACAAAGCATCTGAGCAGATTTAGGCAGCCTCAATGCATATGTCTAAAGTTACAACATTCACAAATTATATCTGCATGTTTCAATATTATTATGTCATGTATTGTGAAGAAATGATTGCACTGCCTTCTTTAATATAGTTTTTGGTTATTTAAACCAAAAGGATTCCAAAAATACAATTTTCTTCTCAGTGTTTTGTAGTTTGATTTCAGCAGTTCTTTGTTTTAATAGATAAAAGTTTCTGTAGTTGGTTTCACAGTAAGACTGAGATTATTAAATGACATTATGCAGTAGAATGAGAGTACAGGGCTTAAGTGTCTCATATCTCCTAAGAAATTTTTAAATTAGTTCAATACTACATGTGAATATTTGAATTTTCAGTCCTGCAGGAGAATGCTTGTTTATTTTAGAGAAGTTTTAAGGAGGTTTTTAAAATTCTACAATAACACTGTGATTTATTTGAAAAAATCCACATTTTTGGCTAATTCAAAATTCAGAGTTCCTTCAGTTTAGTCCCTTTTATTGCTACAAAATTAAGTTATCATTATGTTGAGTGCTTATTGGCTTTGTTTATCTCAACTACTTTTCAAACTAATATAGCCCAGATAGTATTTAAGTTGCAAAGGATTTATGTCATTCAATTTATAGGAAAATACCTAATGAACCACACACTATTTTGCTCTTTACTAAGGACTGGCTGTGGCTGACAGTCATTCTTTGCAATTACTTCCCAGTGATACATTTAATTATACATGATAAATGGTCTGAGAAGATGTCTCAAAAGTGTTAATGAACTCTTGCAAGTTTTGGAATTTCACTACAAATGAATGCCAAATAACGATCAATTTCTTTGGAAGCAGATGTAGGTAAGCATTGTGAGAAGTATAGTGTTTCAGCAGGAGACAGAAAGCTCCTTGAAAGCTCGCTTTATGTGCTACAAGGAAGGGAAAGGGACAACTGGTTGCTGCCAACTGGCCACTGGACACTTCTACACCACCGACTCTCTGTTGGGACAACCGTATGCCAATCAACAGGTGGAGCTCCTTCAGCACCATGAAGAGAACCTCAGGGAGCAGACGGCTCTGCTCACGGTGCTCTGATTTTTGCAAGAAAACGATATATATAGGGGAGTTCCTGTGTATGAGTCACACAGTTTGTAACACAAAAATTTAATTAGACAATTAATAAAGGCAACTCAATCAAGTGTGAGATATTTTCTAAAAGTGATGCTAAATGAATGCAATTATAAAACATCCAAAAACATTTTCTAAAAGTAATGTTAAGCAAATGAAATTGAAAAACATCAAAACAGTTTTAAAAACTGATATTGAGGACTGTGACCTGAAATAAGCTGTTTGTAATACATTTGATTGAGTTGCCTTTATCTCACTGTTAATTTTTAGTGTTACAAATTGTGGGACTTATACGCTTGAACTCCCCTATATATACAGTTTCCTTGCAAAAATCAGAGCAGCGTGAGCAGAGCCATCAGCTCCCCCTGGTTCTGCTCATGGTGCTGAATGAGTGCCACCTGATGACTGGCACACAGTTGTCCCAGCAGAGAGTCAGTACTGTAGAAGTGTCTGGTGGTCAGTTGGTGGCAGCCAGTTGTCCTAGACCCTCAAGGGGTTGTCTTCCCTTTGAGTGTTTATCTCTGAATTCTCCCCAGATTACCGAGGCTACTTGCCATTGCTATGCTGTGCGGGTCTCATTGTTTCCTATCTCTGCATAAATACCTTAAAATCTGTATTCACCATTCCTACTTGTGTGTGCAACATTATTCTGGTGCTTCTCTTCCTAATTTAAAGCTCTAAGGAAACTTTTCCCCCAGTTGTTTCTCACGACCACAGTTAAACATGCCTTTATTATTTGGAAATGTTTTAAACCCACTCCCTGAGCCAGGGCAAAATTTTGAGTCCAGGTGGGTTCCAGCAGCTATCTCTGGCATCATTCTCTCTGGCAAAACTCAGGACACAAAGCAATATTATAACAAAGATCTGATTGATCTGATCTGATTGAATGTTGAGCTCAAAATCAGAGTCTAGAAAAATAAAAAATAAACAAAAGAATCACTGTGGAGCTGCACATGCTGTGGTGAGTGTAAGCCAAGTAATGTGTTTGAAAGCCAAAGCATTTGGAAGAAACAGCAGGAGCCCCAGTGGCTTATGTAGCTTCCCAAGAGCTAGAAACTGCTAGCAGAATGTGCACAGCATGGGAAGGCAGGACTAGTTCAAGAGAATTAGTCTCAGAAGGAATGAACAACTTTGCAGGAGACAACAAGTGCTTACAAGCAACTTGGGGGGTTTGTTAGTTCCACTTCTGAAACAGGTGTATAAAACAATGTGATGCTGGCAGCAGTGATATTAGTGTCAAAAAAATCAGTAACATCAGCAGTTAGGTGAAGGCAGGACTTACAGGGTGTCCTTGTTTCGGCTGGGATAGAGTTAATTTCCTTCATAGTAGCTGGTATAATACTGTGTTTTGAATTTAGGATGAGAAGAATTTCATACTGCTCTGTCATTGAGGAGGCTGGGGGTGCACAAGAAGCTGGGAGGGGACACAGCCAGGACAGCTGACCTAAACTGACCAAAGGGATGTTCCATATCATATGATGTCATGCTGAACATGCTGAATAAAACTGGGGGGGAGTTGGCTGGGGGGGCTGCAGCAGCTGCTCGGGGACTGGCTGGGCATCGGTCAGCGGGTGGTGAGCAATTGCCTTGTGTGTCACTTGTTTTGTATATTCTTTTATCATTCTTATTATTTCCCTTCCTTTTTTGTCCGATTAAATTATCTCTATTTCAACCCACAAGTTTTGCCTTTTTTTCCTGGTACTCTCTCCCATCCCGCTGCAGTGAGGGGAGTGAGTGAATGGTTGTGTGGTTTTTAGCTGCCTGCTGGGTTAAACCGCAACACAGGGACAATCTCATTCACACTGACTCTTCAGATAAACTAAATATCTTTATCTGTTGATGTCCGGTGATATGGCTAGCTATCCGTTCCTATTGTGCAACAGAAAGGTGCTATGTGTTACACAGAAGGAGAATATCCATTGTTTGATTAAATTATATCACTTCATCTATGTTACATATGTTCCCCTGCTGTCTAATTCTTCAAGTGTCAGGATCCAAGAAAAATTCCTTGGCTCTAAGGGGTTAAAAAAGGGATGAATTCAGTAACAGCTCTGGAGATCAGAAGAACTCATCACATAGTATTCTAAAAGAATTACATTGCTGTGTAGAACAGAACCTTTTAATTATTTGTGTGGAACTGAAGTGTTTTCAGAAACAGCAGGTGATATTTTTCTATGCTTGGTAAATAGGTTTCTGGCAGTTGGTCACAGAAAACCAGAGCAGAGGTTTATGACCATTCCCGTGAGAGTGATATCTGGGCTATGTTTGTCATTGTAGGTAAAAAACTATCTCAATCAGAGATGTTTATTAAACTGCCAGTTCATCCTGCATTCACCTCTTCAAGCTCAATCCAGCTCTTAGATGAGGACCTTCTGCTTTGCATCCAGGTAGACATTCTAAACAATTCATGAATCAGGACGGTATGGCCTAAACTCTTAATACTCTTCTCCTCGATGCCTAGGATATAATTCCTCAACATCTAGCTTTGAAATTCCTGTTTACTTCTCCATAACTCCTTTGACCAGATCCTCTATTACTGTGCCTTAAGGAGAGGCAAACGAGAGACTCCATGAACTCTTAGTCTCTAAAACTTTATTTTCCTGTTCTTTCCTTTGATGTTTGGAATGTTTTAATTATAGAGACATTAGGATCTGAAACATGTAAAGTCATTTGCAAATAGCCCTATATATTGCCTGGGTGTATATGTATTTTCCTGTGATTCTTGTATGAAGGGTTGGTGTAATGACAGCCAGTGAAGATTTTACGAGTCAGCAAGATACTCAAGTGCAGAAAGCAGCAAATCACCCTTCATTGTTCATCAACCATCTTGTACTTCATCTCTACAGTAACTGACAGCTGTGATGTTCTTACTGTAGCCTAGTCTCACAAATCCCCCCAAACTAGCTAGACCTTGTCTCCACAGAAGGTGGAGAAGGCAGAGAAGGCATTCTCTTTTATAGCTTTTCTTTGTTTATGCTTTAATCTGTACCTGTCTTTTATGTTATTAGCCTGGTAATGACCTTTTCTTGAATTTGCATCTGCAGTTCCCTTGACCTTTGTTCCAGCCCAGAGACTGTTTTTCAACATAGGCAGAAGTGCTCTTCTGTTTGCTGTGTATGGTCACAGACTAGTAGTATTAATTCATCTAAGCAACACTTAAGTAAAGCAGACCTATTGGAAACAGTGTAATTTGTCATGGCATGAGATGTCAGTGAAGCTGTTCCACTACGTTGCTTTTCCTTGTATATGTATCTGAAAAATTTTTGGTTGAATTTCATAAAACTTTTATGAACTTTTTACTAAAAAAATCAAAGTTGCAATACATTTTCTTTTGAGGTAAGGTTTGTAAATTATGTAAATTACGCATCGTATTTTAGCCTGCCTTATAATTATTGAAGACACATAGCCTTCTTAGTTCATCTTTTGTTCCTTCTTCAACTTCCTGTGAAGTCATGAATATTGGTTTAGTAGCTTCCTTGACTTTCAATCTGTTAGGTAGTAAGCATAATTTTATTGTAGTTTAAGCAAAAGCACATTTTTGCTGAGAATCTTAAGGATCTAGACAGGACAAGGATGGTAAATAATATCCATAGTTAAAGTAACTAGGTGAATCCCTAGGTATACAATGTCCTTTGCATTTTCAGCTGAAAAAGTAGAAATATAGCTGAAAGGGGGAGGAGGGAGAGGGAGATGAATACAAAATAAATAACCCTAATTGTCTTCAACCATGAAGTACGTGTCTCAGACATGGGCTTTGGTGGAAGTGGTTATCTCTTTCTAAAATTTTTTTATTGCATCATTGTAGCATCAGAATACCCTTCTGTTGTGTATTAAATGATATATTTTTTTTTTGTTTTCCTGTCTTCTCTCTAGGAGGAGAAATACATGCAGTGGAGTAGTTTTCTGCTTGAAGCTTTTTTTTATACTGTATGCGTATTGCTGTACATTTGTGTCAATAAAAGACTAAACCCCATTGTCTTTAATTCCCCAGTATGCTGGGACATGCTGATGCTCTCAAAAGCTTTATATTGGCATAATGGGTAAAGTTCTCCAGTTGTCCAAAGACAATTATTTTGTTTTAGAATGTGAAGAAATCGGCTTCAGTCCTTATCTGGTGCTTTAGGACATGTAATTTGTTCTGAATCCCAGCATGACAATCCCAACATAAAAATGAGAGCAAAGAACTTGAGTTTGATACTATACACTGGAAAATCAGTATATAGAACTTATGTTTTATAAGGTAGATTGGTCAAGCTTCATGTGTAATTCTACTTTCTGTATTTATTAGACAGTTTCCTAGGTACTCAAATACTTCCAATATCTCCAGGTTTACTGCAGTTCTGTAACTGAACCATGGAAGGATAAAGAGGTGAATAACATATGAGATTGTTATAAGTGGAAAAAAAATCTTTTAGTCAGGAGGACGTACAAATCACTTTAAAAGTGAGCTCTAGTAAAAAAAAAAAAAAAAAAGGTACAATTGAACTAAGGACCAAATACAATTTGTCACTCTGATCTTTTAACTCAAGGTAATTCTACTGTCGAGTGGGTGCATTATTTATTTTTTTTTAGAGGGGAGGAGTAGGTATGGAGGAAGTGGATTCCTTTTTGTTTTCAGATTTTGTTGCTTATTCTTCACCTGTGGCCTGATTTTCTTCAAAGCACTTGGACCAGTTTGGTGTCACTACAGTAGTTCTATTGAGTAGGTAGGAGAGTGTTATATGCATATTATTAGTATGTTATTTGAGACTGTGCTATTATAGCACTTCTGGAAGCAGCCTTTAATTTTTGCGAAGGATGAAAAATAGTGGCATATGAGGGAGATCACAAATAAGAGACCTTTTAAGCAGTTCCCCTGGAACCTGGCTGTGCCCATCACGCAGTACAACCTACCTTATGGTCAACTTCACTGAATCCTGCAGAGAGGAATGGAACAAGAGCATGGCCATTTGCCCTCTATTCACTAAAAGGAGAATGTCCCTGAAGAATCTGAAATTCACTCTTAGCTACCTCTGACCTAATGTACCATCTCTATCATATAAAATTTTCTGCCAGCCCCAGGTATGTGCATGTCTCCAAATGATTGTTCATCAGCTGTGCTCACACACTGAACTTTTACCCCACACAGCCTTTCTAAAAACTTTTGAAATCTTACATCCCCAGTGAATGTAAAAATATATCTTGCCATTAGCAGTTTAAGATTTCAAACTGTGCCTGCCACAAGCACTTGTGCCTGACTTTTGAAAACTATAATTTGAAAGTTTCGATTAAACACTTCTTATTTGCAGAAACTAAAACAAGTTGCACTTTCCCATTTAAAACCTCAACAAAACAACAGAGAATTTTGTAACATAAATTACTACTTTCCACAGGTTCCATTTAATACTAATAATTTTGTTCTAAAATCTGTCCAACTCAGCTAAAGAGAAGCTATTTGCCGCATACTGCTGTGATCACAGGGACGGGATCCCACTGAGAGATGTGTTTGCACATTTTCTCAAGTTTGTTCTGTTTCCACAATGCATTTTTTTCATAGTTCTTGATTCTTTCTAACAAATAGAATGATAATTTAGTGTAAAAGTAATAAATTACACAGTAGAAAATAATGCTCTGCAGTAAGGTTAAAGAGTGTGTCTGACTGTGCACACAGTCTCTGTACCACAGATTGGAGTTTTTATTGAATGGAATTATGAGATCTGGAGATATAAGAGTTGGCTTACATTTGCTGGAAATTTAGCAGAGTCTCTGTTTAAAGGAGTTTAATTTATAAATATATAAAAACCTGGATGGGATATAGAGCTTCACAGTCTGTTTATGTGATCTTCAGCTCTACGAGAGTTTCTTAAAACTGTTCAGTAAATATATCTACTTTTTTCATTGCCTCAAGTACAACTGTGTCTTTCTTTAATTGGAAACATAGGCCAAAAGTACTCAGCTACATGTGTGGTAAGATCCATTTCTACAGTTCACGTGCACATTATTGCAGAGGGAAGACACCCATTGCCTTCCACATGCTGTACGAAAGGCTGCTAAAGCAGCAAAGACTTAATGGTCACATGGTTAAAAAAGCCCAGGATTATTTTGGGAATCAGTACTTTTTTGACTGCTTGAGGTGATTTGCACTGCCATATTTGAGAAATGCGTGGTTGGGTCACCAATCTGGCATTTTCACTATGTTGGAAGATGGTGGATAGTAATTGTCTTCAGAATTTTTTTGAATTTTGAGTGAAATGAAAAGAAATTTTACGTTTTGTTTTTGGTTTTGTTATTTTTATCATGGCATATAATTTTACAGCTGTCTTTCAAAAGGCCAAAGATATAAAATAAATACTTTCTAGTAACAGAGGGTGAAAGTCTTAGCTTGAGGTAAAACAGCAACAAGGCAACCTTGCTGTGTGAAAGGAAATCTAACAAGTTACTAAAATTCCAGTCATAGTGCTTTCAGTCCATGCCATCTTTCTTTCTAGGGACTGTTGCCTAAGTCAGCTGAGACCCCAGAGCTGCCCACTGGCATCGGCAATGATGATTCCTTATGGAAAAGGAGGGCGGAGCTAGAGCTATCAGGATATCCTGGGCAGAATAAACAGTTTCTCCTTGAAGGGCTCTTCAGCTGGAGATATGAGCCATCTGTGTGCTTTTGGCTATGCTTTGTCTTCTGTGTGTTTTAAAATGTACCTGGAAATGGGTTTCTAACAAGTGACTTACATTTTAAGGACTGCAGCTGTAAAGTGAAGGTCTGGACACTTAAGTGGACACTTTTGTTATAGAAGGACTAATATTACTGAGAGGTTCCAATGCTTAGATTTAATTGATCCCTCTTGTTTTTTTTAAGTAGGTATAAGCTAATGAGAAAAAAAAAATCTGAAGTTACTAATAGCGATATTTATTTGATTCCTATTGCCAGATACCTCAAAGGTTTACCTGTATACTGATCTTTATTTATTTTCAATCTGGTTATTTTTGGCAATGAGTAAATTGTAAGTAGTTTCTAAAAATAAAATGCTTATTGTCTGGGAAACCCATCGTTTATTACACTGATAAAAGAATGTGTATATGAATAGACATAATATACCAGGAGAAATAATGGCCTATTTTATTTTATATGCTGCTGTATATGTTTATGTTGCTATTTAATTGCTTGGGTGGGAAGATAATGAATCCTAGTGCATACACAATGTTTCTGTTGTAATAATTTGTAATTTACATTAGAATAAGCTAGTAGAGAGGCACATAGGAAACCCTGAAAATTTTACACATCCTTCACTTTAAAAGTTTTAAATCAAGTAGAGTATTTGCAGTTAATTAACAGCCTTAATAACAGAATCAGTCAATACCTCCTAAGAGATTCTAGAATTAATGTCTTATTGAATCCAGTGTGATCATCTGGCTTTTATTTTGTGACTACTCCATCCTTTGTAAACAAAACTAAATTATGTTTTAAGAAAAATTTATGAAGGCTAATTAACAAATATGCCTATATTGACTGTATCATCTGAACTGACCAAAAGAGCTTGTTTCTGTCCTCTGATAACAAAGATACCTTAGAAAACAGAGACTGTTAAGGACTGCCCATGTTACAGGTAACCTGTGTGTAGATGTCAATTCTGTAATGAATGGATTATATCACATGTAAAAGAAAAATCCAAAGGATGGGATGATGAATGGGATTTCTGTAATCAGCTGTTAGGACAAGTGTTTTGAGAAGTTTTCATTTATTTTTCCCTGTCTCGTGCCCTAAAGTATTTTGTGAATTTCAAAATTAATTCTGAAGGGACTAGGAACTGTTTTGTGGTTTGTCTAAATTAAAGCTAAGATGACTGTGAAAAAGATTCATATCACCTACTATTCTACGGGATCTGAAAGACACAATCGTTCACTTTTTATTTTCTTAATTTATAGGTTTTAGCAAGACTGATAGCCATAAAGGAAATGATCCATTAGACCAAATATGGCGTTCCTGAGACAAAACGGACTTCAGGTTGTATCAGGACTATACTTGGGTGTTGTTTTTTTTCAGCTTGGACATTTTCTTTATAAATATCTGTGTGTTCATATGGCTTTGTTATGGGAGTCTAACTGTTTAAAAAAGGTTTTTAAACTGAGTTCAAGATAGGGATGTGCCCAGTTTGTTTACAGTTTGTTGGTTATGCTCTTGAGGTGAGTTTGTAGCTTGGTATATGTCATGCTTTGGGTAGGGAGGGCGTGTGTGTATATGAATATAGATACAGATACAGCTATTTGTGTGTGTGTGTGTATATATATATATACACATATATAACTTAGGGTAGACATATGGCTTGATTGATTGTTTTGTCAATTACCATCACAAGTGCAAGGCTGCTGGGAGGTGGCAATAAGATATGTTTGCATCAATACTATATTTAAAGGCCAACAGCACCATTTATGTGGAAAATGAGAATCAATATTTAAGCAACGACATGTATAGTTTTAAGTTTAAAAATTAAGTCATACCTATAGGAAAATAAAAATTATTTACATTTAGTCTGGACATTGAAAAGTTCTTAGAAGAAGGGTGAGAAATGTCAGTACATATTTGTAATGTTTGTTACTACCTGCTGCATCATTTGGCTTCCACAGATCCTGATTATTTTCTTCTTTGTAAAGGAGAATAAAAGTGTAGTAAAGGGTCATCTAAGTTTGACTCTGCTTGTTAATTGAAGACGTTCATGAAAATCTGCTAATAAAAAACCTGAAGATGCTGGAATAGAGCTGATATTTTTCTTGTGTTTGGGTATATGTATTAGCTTTCTAGATATTCATGTTGTTGGTGCATGAGCAAAGTGTAGGATTGAATTTTTGTTGGTAATGTATGTCTATCAGTTAAATGGCAGCAGAGCTTTCTGCGGTTATTAATAAAACAGCTAGGGAATATTCCTCCAGAGAATTTTATCTACATTGCACACTATCGTTGTAATTCCAAAACATGGAACCAGGGGCTTTTTCTGCTATAGGTGAAAAAAAATATCTAATGCTGATGAAATAAAGCATTTCACTTGTTTTATACTTCTCTGTTGCACCTGTGCTTGATAATCTGCTATTTGTATTAACTTATTATCAGCAGGGCATAATGACTGTACTGGCAAGGTTTATTTGAGGATATTTCTAAATGTCCTCTCCAGAGTGATTTGACATCCTCTATTGAATTAACAGGTAAAAATAAAGAAACAGTAGGCTACTGTGAAAACCATTTCATTTTTGATCAATCTCATTTATTCAAAATAGTCACTGGACCAATACGGAAGACTAGACATAGCTTCTATCTCTTAGCTGCCTACGTGATGTGGGCACCCTGTAGAGCTGGATACTTATGAAATGGAGAGGAGCAGCCAGGCGAAAGTGGTTAGGCCTCCTACCCCATTTGCAGAATAATTTCATTCTTTGTGGGGTGCCTTGGGTTCTTTCCAGGTGATTAAACCCACAGCTGGGTATTGTTGTAGGAATCTTCTCTATATTTTCAGGAGAAATAAGAACTAGATTATTTTTTGTTCTTAAAAGTATATTTGCATCATGATGGTTACTGATATCCTCCATATGCAGTGCTGCTGATGCTGTAGTTTAACTATGGACTTTGTCATTCAGAAATTTCTTAGCAGTCAGGCAGTGATCTCCCGCATTCAGTATCCAGAGGACTTGCCACATTCAGAGTCCAGAGCAGGACTGCGAAGATGATTAGGGGGCTAGAGCACATCTCCTATGAAGACAGGCTGAGAGAGTTGGGGTTGTTCAGCCTGGAGAAGAGAAGGCTCTGGGAGGACCTTAGAGCAGCCTTCCAGTACCTGAAGGGGCTAAAGGAAAGCTGAAGAGGGACTTTTTACGAGGGCAGGTAATGATAAGAATGGTTTCAAGCTGGAAGAGAGTAGATTTAGATTGAATATTAGGAAGAAATTCTTTCCTGTGAGGGTGGTGAGATGCTGGCACAGGTTGCCCAGAGAAGTTGTGACTGCCCCTTCCCTGGCAGTGTTCAAGGCCAGGTTGGAGCAACCTGGTCTAGTGGGAGGTGTCCCTGCCCATGTCAGGGGAGGTGGAATTGGATGATCCAATCCAAACCATTCTATGATTCTATGATCTACAGTCTAAGGTCTCGTCTATTGTAATTTTGTAAGTTTGGGGTTTTTTTTTAATTTTTTAAATTTTTTTTTTGCTTTTTCAGTATACCATAAAAAATACAGCAGTTAAAAATCCCATTTAAAATATAGATACAGGATTCTGAAAGCAGGGAACCAGCCTACATTCCACCTCAGTTCTGTCAGTGTCTGAGGCACCTTTTTGAATTGCCTTCCGATGAGTGCTGTGCTGACATGTACTTTGCTCCCCTAGTTCCTGAACAGCAACACCTCTTTAGAGTGAAATACAGCCAGATGTCCTTTGCATGAAAAGATAGATTCAGGGTGAAAGGGGAAATATGAAACCAGAGGTGTATCTACCTCTATTGAGAAACTTGGATCTGGTCAGCATGCTGGTCTGGGATCACCCATCGCGTCAAGCAGGACTCACTGACTGTGAAATCTCAAGCAGGAGAGATCACTGCCAGCCTTATCAACAAGGTAAAGAACAGGCTGAGTGATCAGAATCCATGTTTTGTCTCATGTTAAGTTGTTGATCATCACCAATTTTAAAGAGGTTGGCATGTACATCATATATCTTTAGAGTGTCAAGCATGTAAAAATGCATGTTAGCCTATATTAATATTCCATTATGACAATTTTTTTGTGGCTGAAGATAAAAATCTTTCTTGGTCTGATTAACTTAAGCAAACATTTCTCTTCCCTGAATAAAAGCATGAAACATTTTACACCAGATAATTGAAGCAAAATCTTTATTCTGCTTTAAATTTTTAATTGCTTATGGTCTTCAATTTTGATTCTGCTGTTGCCAGAGCACTGTGATGATAATTTCCTAAAAAGTATCTGTGAATAATGTAAGTCTATATTTGTACTTTGAGGCAGGAATATTTTAAAGTATCTCTCTGAATTTGCAAAGTATTTATTACTTCGGACAGAGAATATTTCTGAACAATGACATACTAAAGGTGTGCTTAGTTGATGAAGTAGCTCAGTCAAAATTTATTTTTGTAGGATTGGCTGCCCTCTATCCTGCTTCTCATACCACCTGCTAATAGAATTCCACCTCTGCTTTATTACATTTTAATGTTTCAGTATTGACCTCTAAATGCCTGAGATTGTGTTTGTTGCAAATCAGACATTTCTGTAGCTTCAGTCCTTACTTGTGTGTGGGGGTAAGTCAAGTTTGACCAACCTTATAGCCTTCTATGAGGAAATAACTAGGTGGATAGATGATGGTAGAGTGGTAGATGTGGTTTATCTCAATTTCAGTAAAGCATTTGACACTGTCTCCCACAGCATCCTCGTAGATAAGCTGATAAAGTATGGGTTTGGTGATCAGGTTTGGTGATCAGGTAGTGAGGTGGATCAAGAACTGGTTAAAGGGAAGAAGTCAGAGAGTTGTAGTCAATGGGACAGAATCTAGTTGGAGGTCAGTAACTAGTGGAGTCCCTCAGGGGTCGGTACTGGGACCGGTGTTGTTCAATATCTTCATCAGCGACCTGGATGAGGGTACAGAATGTATCCTCAGCAAGTTTGCTGATGACACTAAACTGTGAGGAGTGACTGACACACCAGAGGGTTGTGCTGCCATTCAGAAAGACCTTGATAGGCTGGAGAGTTGGGCGGGGAGATACTTAATGAAATTCAACAAGGGCAAGTGCAGAGTTTTGCATCTGGGGAAGAACAACACCATGCACCAGTACAGGCTGGGGGCTGACCTGCTGGAGAGCAGTGTAGGAGAAAGGGACCTGGGGGTCCTGGTGGACAGGAGGATGACCATGAGCCAGCAATGTGCCCTTGTGGCCAAGAAGGCCAATGGCATCCTGGGGTGCATTAGAAGGGGGGTGGTTAGTAGGTCGAGAGAGGTTCTCCTCCCCCTCTATTCTGCCTTGGTGAGGCCACATCTGGAGTATTGTGTCCAGTTCTGGGCCCCACAGTTCAAGAAGGACAGGGAACTGCTTGAGAGAGTCCAGCACAGAGCCACTAAGATGATTAAGGGAGTGGAACATCTCCCTTATGAGAAAAGGCTAAGGTAGCTGGGTCTCTTTAGCTTGGAGAAAAGGAGACTGAGGGGTGACCTCACCTTTGTCTACAAATATGTAAAGGGTGAGTGTCAGGATGATGGAGCCAAGCTTTTTTCAGTAATGACCAATGATAGGACAAGGGGCAATGGTTGCAAACTGGAGCATAGGAGGTTCCATGTGAATATCAGGAAAAACTTTTTCACTGTGTGAGTGACAGAGCACTGGAACAGGCTGCCCAGAGAGGTTGTGGAGTCTCCTTTGCTGGAGACATTCAAAACCCGCCTGGATGCATTCCTGTGTGATGTACTCTAGGTGACCCTGCTCTGGCAGGGGGGTTGAACTAGATGATCTTTCGAGGTCCCTTCCAACCCCTAGAATTCTGTGATTCTGTGTTTCAAAGCAACCTGGACAGTCCTCTTAAAAGTGTGAGAATTATCATCTCTGAGACAGAATGTAGTCTTCACCCAATAGTGTTCTTTTACTACAGTTATACTTTATAATGTATTTCATTCATAACTAGTTCCAGATCTTTTACTAACTGTATTTACTACTTTTTCAATATGTTAATGCTGAGCATTTATTACATTTTAAAGAATATTATACTTACATCATTAGCATGTGAGACATTTCTGCACATTAGACACATCTTTCTTAGGAATTCATATCTACTGATGTTAACTACTAAGTAATTTTATTATTTACTTGATATTAGGTTTACATTATTTATATGTGAAGGGATTATTTAAATATCATTAAATTGCTACTAACTTCAAAGGGAGCAGAATAATTTCCAAAGCAAGAAAAACACTCCCTCATCCTAGATATACTTAGTCCCTCATAGATTCCCCACACATCTTCACAGAGATGTACTGATTCCTCAAACATCGTATTTCACATGTACTGTTTCTAAACTGAAAATGTGTCCAAATACTGTGATACTTGAAGTCCTCACATAGACAAGTATTGAAATTACTGCTGTTTAACTAGTATGTTTTTCTTTCCTGTCCACTGCTTCTCTAAACACAGGTAAGTATAAATAGCTTCCTTTTTATAATATTCAGCCATTTTATTTACCATGTTTTATTTGCCCAGTATATCCTTCCATTAATAAACAGTTTTATTTCTGATGATGAAAAGAAACATCTCTGGAAGGTTTTTCAGAGGGTCTAAATCTCAGTGACTGCCTGCTACTGTCTTTTTTGACCATAGTGGGAGCATAGATTTTTGTATCTAAAGCTAGAAATACTGAAGCTAAGCATTTTTTCCAAGAATTTACATTGAAAATGCATACAAAAATTCATTCATAGGTTTCTTTTTTTCCTTTAGAATCACAGAATCGGTGTTTTGTGCATGTTTCCTAAATTTATTGGGCTGTAGTTTAGAACTTTTTGTTTTCCAATATTGTTTTATTTTCTTTAAATAGTGTCTTATGTCCAAATAGATCATGGTGATTGATTTTATAACTCTTCATCTCAGCTTTCAGTTACAGACGTTTCATTTGCAAAGATACTCAAGGTTATTTTGGTTTTGCCTTTTTATTAGTATGTTACATTACTTAGAATTTATTGTACTGCATTTTTATATTACTTCTCTTGATACTCTGATTTATATTTAATATATAAAAATATATTCCAATTTTAAACTCATTCTTTAATAATCCATATTATGTTAAGTATTAACTATTTAGACCTTAAATAATAACTTCCGATTATTTTTTTGATTATCAAGTTATTATGATTTTCCATTATTTGTATTTCTTTGAAAATTACTTTCTTTTTTCAAGATAGTAGTGAAGTTTTTTTCATACTTTGTTCTTTCTGATCTTTCTAAATTACCTATTCCCCACAGTATTCAGATCTCATTTTATCTCTCTTGTTGGCATTCAACTGCCATGATACTTAAAAACTGCCTTTAGTTTCACATACTGATGGTTTTTACCTTAAAAATTATTCTTGTTTTCAAGAATGTCCATTGTCCTTCAGTTGATTACATCAGAAAATATTTTCCTAGGCTAGCTGGGTTTTTTTTATCCCTTATCAGTCTTGTTACTGACACCTAATGTATCATTCTTTTACCATTTTTAAATTTTAAAGTTTTCTTACAAGCTTTCTGTAGTACAGACAAAACTAAGACTATTAAGTCTTAGTTGCAATCCATTGTATCTATTCTAAAACCTCCTCCTTCTTTCTACCTAAACCAAGTTTAATTGCCCCTCACAAGCTTAGCTTGAAATCTCCAAAATTTGACATAAATATAATATTTTTTTTTGCCAAGGAAGTAAGTTATGGTTTGGAAATGACAATAGCTATCTCTAATAAAGTCTGGTTTGTATGAGTGAAAGAAAAGGAGCTTGTCACAGTACAGCGTAGGTTTTCCAGCTGAGTAATAAAAACCTGCCTGCGTAGGCAGCATTACCCTGACTTATGGAGTCCACTGATGTAGCTGTTGTCTGAGAACTACTGTCAGACTGGGTCTTGCAAGCAATCCTATTTGCTGTATTCAAAAGGGTAGTTGGTATGAGGTCAGAGACTATTTGCTCATCCTGGTTAAAATAGGGCTACCTGAGCGCTGACCTTGAGCAAATATTTAGGCACTGAAAGAACTGCCCGGATAGGAGGTTGGGCATCTTCTACCTGCTTCTGCTGGCAGAGGTTGTGGTTGGCTGAAGGTGCATTTTAGATATCTCATTATAAATTTAAATCTGAATGTTTTCATTTAAAGCACAATGTAGGTTTGTATTGAATTAGAAACTGAAGGTGTATCTTCTGAGCCTGTATTCAATTCTAAACCCAGTAGCCTATCTTTTTTTTCCTTGTTAGTGGAATAA
Source organism: Aegotheles bennettii (assembly GCA_013398125.1). Lineage (NCBI taxonomy): Eukaryota > Metazoa > Chordata > Aves > Caprimulgiformes > Aegothelidae > Aegotheles > Aegotheles bennettii. The sequence goes on along the minus strand of VZRW01004564.1, from coordinate 57,456 downwards.
AATTAAATAATCAGATAACTTAAGTGTAACACATGGACAAGAGTATGTCCATTTTATCTTTTGCAAGAAGACGCAGTGTAACACTGGCAAGTTGATCAGCATGAGCCATCTTTAGACTGAGAACTGTGCAGAGCTCATGATGTTCTGCAAAGCACAGCCACAGGCCCTCCTTTCTGTAGCTGGGCCACTTCTGGCTGCCTCAGATTACAGATACGCCACTGTCCTGTCCATCTGAATTGTTGACACAACCCCTCAAACAGACATACCCTAAGACACAATTTCCTTCTCAGAGACTTTATTTTGTGTTCATCATGAGCTGATGGTTTGTTCTGGTCTTTACCTTTTGTCTTTACCTGTTTCTACAAAAAACCATTATTTTCATCTCCTTTACATAGCATTCCTGAGATTAAAATTCAGGAAAGAATCTTACAGAGTGCATCAATGCAAGGAACGTTTTCATCACTGTCAAAATCTATGGTCCATAGGTTGACACTGAAATTGATCTGACTTTAAATGTTAGAGCTGCCTCACCAATGTCTAAATGATGTAACTGAGAACTGTGCAGAGAGAGTGTTGTTCAATATCTCCATCAACGACCTGGATGAGGGTACAGAATGTACCCTCAGCAAGTTTGCTGATGACACTAAACTAGGAGGAGTGGCTGACACACCAGAGGGTTGTGCTGCCATTCAAGGAGACCTTGATAGGCTGGAGAGTTGGACAGGGGGAAACTTAATGAAATTCAACAAGAGCAAGTGCAGAGATTTGCATCTGGGGAAGAACAACACCATGTACCAGTCCAGGCTGGGGGCTGACCTGCTGGAGAGCAGTGTAGGAGAAAGGGACCTGGGGGTCCTGGTGGACAGGAGGATGACCATGAGCCAGCAATGTGTCCTTGTGGCCAAGAAGGCCAATGGCATCCTGGGGTGCATTAGAAAGGGGGTGGTTAGTAGGTCAAGAGAGGTTCTCCTCCCCCTCTATTCTGCCCTAGTGAGGCCACATCTGGAGTATTGTGTCCAGTTCTGGGCCCCACAGTTCAAGAAGGACATGGAACTGCTTGAGAGAGTCCCGCGCAGAGCCAGAAAGATGATTAAGGGAGTGGAACATCTCCCTTATGAGGAAAGGCTGAGGGAGCTGGGTCTCTTTAGCTTGGAGAAAAGGAGACTGAGGGGTGACCTCATCCATGTTTACAAATATGTAAAGGGTGAGTGTGAGGACGATGGAGCCAAGCTTTTTTCAGTAATGACTAATGATAGGACAAGGGGCAATGGTTGCAAACTGGAGCATAGGAGGTTCCATGTGAATATCAGCAAAAACTTCTTATGTGCTCTAGGTGACCCTGCCCTGGCAGGGGGGTTGGACTGGATGATCTTTCAAGGTCCCTTCCAACCTCTAGGATTCTGTGATTCTGTGATTCTGTGAGAGAAATTGGAGGGAAAAGCAGCACTTGGCACCTTCTGGACCAGGTAAACAATTTGCAGTTATTTGTTCTGCTATGGAACAATCTTTATCCACAATTTATGGAGAGTGCTTGTTTCTTTAGAGGTTAACGGAGCTTCACAGTCAGCACCTCAGTCCCTCTTAAAGACTCTTTCTCACTCTATATGCACTTTACAGGAAATAGATGGGCTGTTTATTTTATCCGGATTACACTAACAAGAAGACAATAAATGGCTTCTTTAAAGCATCCCTCAGAACTGTTCCTATTGCAGTTCTCTCCATTCCTTCATATTGGGAAGCAGCAGTACAGTGCAACCATTCTGTTTGCGAGCAATTTTCTGTGCTTTTGTTCTTTAAGAATTCAAATTGATTTTGTTTTTGTGGTTGAACTCTGATGCTTTCAGAGAACAAAAGAAAAAGAAGGTGGTCTGTGTCTCATCTAATGATGACATTGTGCAGTGCTCATGAGCTGGGAAACTTCATTACCCAAGCGCCTGTTTTCAAAAGGTACATCTTTCCTTGTGTGTAAAAGAAACAGTCCCCATTTTCTGGCCTTGGAGCTTGCACTTCATTAGTCTGTTCTTAAAGGTGATTAACTTCATCTGGGACCTCCTCTTATGTAAAATTTGGAACTGCTTGCAGATTACCCCCTTTCCCTTTTATCTGCAAACAGGATCAAAGAAAGAAGCCGTAATACTTATCAGTCCTTTCCTCTGGCACACTTTCATGTTTCTGGATACAGATCACTGTGGATCTTTTTTATATACCTTTGAATGCCTACTTACAGATTCTTCAGCAAGTCTGTATAGGCTCTCCCTTTAACCACTGCTATGAAAAAAAAAAGTTTGTCTACTAAATCAGAAGTAATTTCTGTACATTAATAATATTAATATTAATAATTATTATTGAGCTACGGAACTGAGATATCTGTAATCTTCAGCCTACCAAAGAGAGAGGTTTCCTCTTTATTTTCTTATTTATGCTGTTTTCTTTTTCTCTTTTTAAATACATGGAAATTCCTAGTTATAAAGGGTGAGACAAGGCCTCTCATTGCATGGAGGCAACAGGAAAAAAACCAAACAAGTATCCCTGAAGATGTACAGAAAATGATCTGGTCTGCTTTAGTTGGACTTAATATTCCAGAATTAATCTCTGTTAAGTATATAGTAAATGAAGACTGTCATGATTAAGGTAGATTGCGCTGTGTCCCTGAGGAATTTATGACCAGAAAGGTAGTGGGATTCAGACCTGTCTGTATCAAGCTCCCTATTGTAGTCAACAGCAGAACTGCTCTGAAACAACCAAGAGTTATTTGAATAGGGGAGCTGTATTGAGTAAAGCAGATTAATATTAAAATGCCTGCAACTCAATTTGCTTTCATATTAATGTTTTCCCTGAGGATATTCTCAACTTTAAGGGCAATAAAATCATAAGCTTAGAGTTGACAGCTTGAAAATTACATAGAAGATAAGATGATTCCTTTTAGAGGAATCTGTTTTTTTTTCAACTAACTAATCACACCAGTTTGCCTGTAGGTTGCTGTCTAGATCTAGAAACTCTGAATTTGCCATTTGTTTTAGCTGCAGTATTTTGTTCTTTAACTCATTGGTATGAATTTGCCTTATCACCTGAAATCGTGCTTACCGTTTGGTCTACCTTGCTTGCAAAAATCTTATTCACCCTCCAACTTCTGAGCGTGGAATCTCAGATCCAGGCAGCTGCTCAAAAAGGTGATAATGAAACAGTACAAGATCCATTTTCTTCTTTATTTCTTTTACTCAATCCTGCTTTTGATTCTTCGTGCTGTACTTTAACAAGGGAGATATGGAGAGAAGGACGAGTTCAAATACTAAAATTTGTGTATGAGTGATAGAATAGCAAAATAAGTTGGCAGTCGCCCCAATGGGAGACACTTAGCAGATACTACTTCAAAGATCTTAGAGTGCTACTTGACAACAAAATAATGACTCATTAATGATAAGTGAAGTGTAGCTTTAAATTTCACTGATGATTGTACTGTAGGGGTATTCATATATGTAAATTTACAAATCTTGTCTAAGATGGACTGATAATACTGGGTATTAGTATGGATTATATGTAGGGGAGATGTCTTCTTGTTTTTTGAAATATGTAGTGGAGACTGTTGATCAAAGTCCCAGTTACAGTACAGATGTGGTGGAGTCTGTATATCTAGATCATGTTGTATTTTGTAAGCTCTCAGTCAGGAACGTACACCTCTATTGCCTTCTCTGTCAAGACAATTTCCATGCAATTTTTCTGAGTATGAACTGTTGTATATGCTGGGAATTTTTATATATGGTATGTTGAAAATAGTCCTAACTTTGAGATTTCCTGGAGTTTGTGAAACATGCCCACTTCAAGATGCTTTCCTAGTTCATATTTCTTTTTTCACATCTGTCTCTGTACACCAGTACAGCTTCATATCAGACAGCTTAGTTCTGTCTCTATTGTTTTAAATACATTTATGGGTAAAGAAACTACCTAAAACTTTTTATGGAGTAGAGAGAAACACCTTTCTGCTTCAGTAACTGCTTCTGCATATTTATGGAATAGCTTCTTTGAGGATGTTATGATGAGCTTGCTTATCAGTGAAAATGACTTGAAGTAGTCTCAGGTCTCAATATCTGTGATTCCAATTAGAAATTTAATAAATGCTGAAACCTTTTAAATCTTTCATTTATTCATAATGTAGCATGACAATAAACAACTGATGACAATGGAGAAATTCAACAGGAATCTACTGTCTCAATTATTTTATTTTTTTTGGTAGCGTGCAGAGCCTGCATCTGTGACCATGACATGCTTAACTTCAGAGAAGTCATTATTACTTCAATTGTGCTTTAGCAGTTTTCATCCTTCACAGTCAGAGGTGGGCAACTGATTTTAAAGAATTGTCATGCTCAAGGGAGCACGTCCAGTGATAGGACAAGGGGGAATGGGTGCAAGTTGAAACATAGGAGGTTCTGGGTGAACATAAGGAAGAACTTTTTCACTGTAAGAGTGACAGAGCACTGGGACAGGCTGCCCAGAGAGGTTGTGGAGCCTCCTTCTCTGAAGACATTCAAAACCCGACTGGATGCATTCCTGTGTGACCTGCTCTAGGTTGTTCTGCTATGGCAGGGGAGTTGGACTAGATGATCTTTTGAGGTCCCTTCCAACTCCTAACATTCTGTGGTTCTGTGAAGGGAGGTGTAAACACTCTTTTATTGTTTCATACTCCACTAGGACAGCCAGGTCTTCTTAAACAAAAAAATAAAAATACGACAGCATTAGAGATACACATTTACCAGTGTTTTATTTTACCTTCTTAGAGGAAGAGAAAATAAGTGTTTTATTACTTTGAAGACAAAATACATGACTAGCTAACCTTGGAAATTTATGTTATTAAAAAGTTTGGCAGTGAATTGTAAGAAATACAGACTTTTGGTTTATGTCTTCTCAAAATGGATTGGTAACTAGGTTCTTTCACTTTCTTTGGTCCTGGTTACAAAAGATTTACATTTTTGTCAGTGACAGAAACAGTCAACTTTGGACATGGCATGTGAGGACTGGAACTAATTTATAAATAAAGGAGCATATGACACCACACATACTGCATTGTCCTGTAAACTTCTGCATCATGGGTCCTCTTTTCAGGTTTGTTAATTGCCAGCCATAAGTTTGTCTTTTTTATCTGGAGAGTTGCTTCATGAAAAGATCAGATTCCAGGTAGTTGTAGACTTCTGTAGCTTTGAAGCACTTTATCCATCATGTAGGCCAAAATTATTACAGTGCTTAGCTTGATGCATGCCATAGAATCATCGTGGTTGGAAGAGTATAAAAATATACTTGTAATCATTTAACCAATGATTATAGAGTTTTCCTTATTATACTTCTACCATTAATTTTTTTAAAAAGGTTACTATTTAATGGAGTAAATGTGTTATTTTTCATGATCTTTTTCTATAGCTGAAAGTTTCCAAGAAAAAGTCAAGACTGGAAATAATCTAGGAATGCTTGTTTTGAAGGTTTAATGTTTCCAGGGGAGATCATAATTGGAGATACCAAATTCTTAATTTTATAGTTTTGATTTATTTTCCCTTTGAGCACTTCTGTCTTTTTCAGACTGTGAGAACTTTCTGTCTGAATCAGTAAATTAGACGAATTTATAACTCTGAAAGTGAATTGAGATTCCTGTATATATAAAAAAAATAAATCTGATGTGTCATCATAACTAATGAAACTGTTGATGAAACAAATAATTCGTACATTTGGAATGTCTCATGAAACAACTTATTCCTGACATAATACACATTTTCCCTTCAGTGCTTTTTTTACGTGTGAATGATTGCCAGCTCCCCAGCAAAACTTCTCTACCTGAAGTAATGGAATTTTTTCTGAATCACAGTAAGAATTACCTCTGCTGGAGTCCAGCCCTGATGTATTTTGCCATCACAAGGTCTATGCAATGTGAAAGTCCTGTTTCAAGGGTGAATTCTACTCTTCTAGATAACATTTACATCTTGCAGCTACCAAACTACTTGTACTTGAATATCTTTGCACATCTGAATCATGACACTGAGTTTTTGATAGAAACCTGCTAATTTTATGAAGAATAAGGAGTTTGTTAAATGTACATTTCATAATGCTACCTAAGCAAAAAGCAAGAAGCGGAGTTTTAATAAAATGGTTTATCACTGCAAAAATAATTTAAAAAATATTTCCTACAAGATGAGCAGGACTTTACAAAAGCATTTAAGACTTTGCTTTTTGTAGGTATCTCACCTTATTTATATGAATGAAGCAACAGAAATGTAATCATCACCATTTATGAATTGTGCGTAACAGTTGTTCATTGCTGTTTTGCACTTTCTTGTTCTTCGTCAGAACGATGGACACAAAATGGACACAAATAGAACAAAAAAATCACAAAGCTGTCATATCCCCATCAAAAAGAAACACAAAACATATAATGAAGGTCTGATTTTCAATGTGAACAATTTTATGGTTTTTTTAAAGAGATGGTCAGAGTCAACTTCACATACTGCCCGTAACATCAGTTGTAATAAATAGCCCAATAAATGACAGCAAATCACCTGACTAGAAATTAAAGTAAAGCTCTGTTTGGCCATTTCATACATTCCTGTTTTTTTTATAGTAAATGAAACTGTTTTGAAGCTGGTATCTGTGCTGCACCCAGCTTTGACAGTTTTAATGAACACATTATAGATATTTTCAAATCCCTTTTTAAAATGCTTTATAAATCCCTATTTGATTTCTCTTTTTAATTTTCTGTATGAAAGCAGCACTTGGGAACATGACTAGTTTTGCTGGTTTTTTGTTTTTTTTTCTTATGAGGTTCTTGTTTAAATTAAAATAAAAAGTTAAAAAGAGTGCATTAATATTTGACTTGTAATGAATGTATTGCATAGCTGTATTTTTGGGGAATGTAATGCTGTATTTGATTTTTGTTTCTGCAGATAAAAATCATATAAGTTGAAATTTAATTTACCTGAAATTTAGCTTTTGAAAATGGTAATATTCTAGAAAAGAGGGTTGGAATGAACTTTGAGAGATCTTCCAATACTTCCCTAAAGCATGAGATCAGCTGTACTTGAACAATTCCTGGAATATTTTAATTTCATTAGTTCTTAGAAAAAAAAGCAGCAAAACACCTCTAGTCACAGAAGTTCACAACTTCTTTAGGCAGTTAATTTCTGTGAACTGCTTAAGGGTTTTTACTACTCGAAAATTCTTAGTGTGGAACCTAAATCTTCTTCACTATGAATTAATCCCATTACTTCTTGGCCTATGCACATTAAACATTTGTTTGTTTCCATTCTCTCTGTACTTTTTATATGTGCATATAAATGCATGTGTGTATATGTAAAAGTATATGGCTGCACATGTTGCCTTCTCTCCGTCTTCTCTGTTCTGGGCTAGCATGACTTAAATTCTCACAGGCCATATTTTTTGGATGTGTGATCAGTCTTATTGCTGTCCTGAACTGTCTCCATCTGCTCCATGTTTGGGTTTTTGGTGTATTGTACCCAAAACTATAAACAGAAGACCACAGGAGGCTTTTGTAGTGCTTGAGCAGATTGGATGGAACAAATGCTCCTTTATTGTAGTTATCTCAAGCCATCCTCCACTGGCAATGTAAGTTAGGGAAACCTTTCAGCGACTGACAGAGCCTTCTGTTTCTGAAATTGAGATGAAAACTTTACTAGTAACTTGTTTTGGGGAATATTAGAATCACACTTCAGTCTCTGGAGTAAAGAAGGTTTGTACATAGTAATTAGCATTAGTGTCGATATTTCAGATATTGCAAAGTTCTGAAGGTTACAACATCAAATGAAAAAGAACACAACAGTTAGGTACATCACAGTGGGAACAGCTGTTTTTCTGTAAAGTGCACTGTCTTTGTTCTCAAAGGTAGTGTACTAATCTGGCCAAGCTTACTCATCATACTCTTCATGTTCTGCTTCATGCCCTGCTGGCTGTTGACTGTGTACTTTTTTGATGCCCCTAAAATGGATTTTCCAGCATCTATTATCCCTGCTCACAATGGAACAACAGTAGTACACAAGGAATCACTAAATCAGATTACAATGGCTGTTTCTTCATCTGTACAGTGATTTTATTTTAAATTAATTCTTACATTCTTAAAAATTAGTAAGTGCAAAATACAGTGAGATGCTTTTGGAGGTAAGATGCCAGGTAATGGAAATATGTCATCAGCTATTTACCTTTCCTACTATCAGTTCATTACTGTGATTGATATTGTCTGTTTATTGAGATATTGATACATACAACAATAAGAAATATTTATTATCCTTTCAGTGAATAGATAGATGGCTTAATTATGGATATGGTTGCATGACTGGGAGTGTGCCCTCAATATCTTGAACACATAATATGCATCTCCTTTTGGCTTTACTGTACATTTTCATTTCTTTGGTAGACTTTCTCATATGGATAAATATACTCTGCTGTAAGGGCAGACTTCTTTTTGGTATATCCTGCTTGTATTTCTCAAAGATAAATTATATCACTGAGGAATGTGCAACCTCAATGAGATTTTCAGTAAGATTACATTAAAATCTAGCATCAAATTGTGATTTTGAGTCTGTGTTTGTTGCTCTGATTTTTGGAATTTAGAAATCCAGAGCACTAAGCTAACCTGAAAAAATCCACTCTGTTTCACATTTCCTGCTTGTTGAAAAATCTAGATTGCTTTTACATGTCAAATATATTACAAAATAGGCACATATAATCAAGGTAATGCACATAATGTTTTTTCAGTTGTGGATTTTTTTTAAAGGGGTCTCTCAAACCTTTAAAAGCTTGTTCTTGGAAAAAACATTACATTCTCTCAGTTTTTGCAGAATATCTCATCTTCCATGTCTGTCTTTTATGCACTCATTTAGCAGTTTCTTACACATTGCCAGATTCCTATTCCTATCTGATACTTCACTGATTTTGACGGGACACATGCAAACAGAGCAGCCTACCAAATATGTGATCAGTGCTGTGGGGAGTTCTAGCTTCCTGAAGCAAGGACTGCCTTGATAGTACATTAGAGAAGATAAAGAAGTAGTATTGAAGTTCGACATGTTATCACCACAGAACCTTTTTTATACTTATTTAAAGACTAATTCAGTCTTGTAAAATTTGATTGCTTATCTTCATACTTTTTTTGTGTAATTTTTTGTTACAATGGATAACCTGGTATATTATATGTTCTGTTCTAAAGCTAGTACTGAGAAAGACTACAGAATAACCATCCTCTGCTTAGTAATAATGACACTAATATATATAGTATGCAGTGGCAGCCAGGTGGGTTCAAAAACTGAAACATGTAAGAAAACTAAAATGAAACAAAAAAAGAGGACATTTACATTTCATTTTTTAGTTTAGAGCTTTAAAAATGACAGGCAATTGTATGAAAGCACAAATTGATGGTAGCTTAATGCTAGTATTTCTTAAGTACTATCAAAAGCTGCTGCCAGTTTGTCAATTACTTTCATATAGTGTGAATCAGGTTTGAAGCAGTTTGCAAGAACAAAAAGTCTGACAGGAAATTAAATTCTGAGCAAGAAATAAATTAAACATCAAGACTACTGTGCTAGTTTCCTTATTTGCTGAAGAAAACCACAATCAATTCTGCTGATATTACTAATATTTGGATGCAGTGAATGGTAACAGATTTGGGGATTATATATCCTTTGTTTAACTATTTTTATACTTGCTAAAAGATAAATATAAAAAAATAGAGTTGATAACATTTTTATATTTACAGTATTTTAGAGCTCTGCCCTGGTAGAAGCTTTCTCCATCAAAAGTGGTTGCAGGACTGCAATGTGAAGAGTTTATCAGCTATTGCTCCCATATTAAGAATTTTATAAAAGGACCATGAGGCTGTCCTTATTACTTCGAGAAGGAGGTGCCCTCTGGAGAGACCATAAAGGAAGTTAATAACCATCTTACTTGTAAGTGGGGACTGTTGATGTTGATGCCTTCACTGATAATTTCCTGAAAAAGAACAAAATGCACCTGGGGTGGGATCCTTTGCTTACTGAAAAAATGAAATAAAAGACAAAGCCTTAGGGAGCATTAAAAAAGAAAAAAATGGAGGAACTTTCTGGTGAATTTGAAAAGAATGTAGTCCCAGGTAACAAGAACCTTTCTGTAAATAAAAGTGAGATGATGAGATTGTTTAGGCAGCTAGAGCCAGAAGGTGTGCCATTTATCCATCAAATCATTGAGCAGCAGGAGTCATAAAGGTGCCTGTTACATTGAATACTTTTCTGCGCTGACTTTACAAAGTCTAAAGCATTGTTTGCTGATCTAGAACTTGCCTTAATTAACATAACTATTTGGTCTCCAAAACTGAAATGGAAAGACAGAAAGGATTTCTACTTTTCATTAGCATTAACATATATGTATAATTTCATACATGTCTGAGAGGTCTCCCTTTTTTTGATCCCAGGATAAACTTTGTAGTACAGATGATAGAACATAGCTGATAAAAATCACTTGAACATTTTTTTCAATTCACACTTGGTGATAATCCCCTTTAATGAGTTTAGTTTAATAGTAAGTTTGAGACTAAAGTAGGCTCCATGAATTTACAAATTAAATAGAAATCATTCAGAGTCCCAAAAGAAGCATATATCAGACTATAAATTAAATTAAAAACCTGAAGTCAACATTACAGTGTAGCTGAATCATCATTACTGGCCATAACAATGGAAATGCTGTTTTTTCTTCTCATGAGATAATCTATTAATTTGTGCTATTTCTTTATTTCATAATCTTAATTTTTGGCTATTTAATCTAGAAAATTATTGGTAATTTTAAGAATTTTCTTCTAATATTATTACATTTTATCATTACATGAGTCATAATGAATGACATTTTCTTTCGAAAATCAGAGCTTGGTATTTCTGCTTAAGAATTTTGGTGAGCAAGGCTCTTTTGATGGGTTGTAATAGATGCCCATTCAATTACTATGAAAAAAGTGTCATTACTATCAATTATATAAGTGAAAACATTAGTTATATTTGCTGTCATATGCTTCGTATGAAGGTAGATTTTGGGGCTAGTGGAATGATGAAGAACAAATGTAGATAATCCAGTAATATGTTCTTACAGATGTTGGTATAAGTGAAACTGTGGGGCTTTAGTATCATGACTGTAGTGTTGTGTAAAATGCCAATCTGTTTATTACAGGATCAGAGGTTTGAGGGTGATTCCTTAGTTCTGTCAGTTATTATAGTTTTAAAGAGTCCAATGGGTGTGTGAAAATGTAGTGTGACTCAGAACCTGCTTTCGAAACAAGAACAACCTGCTGAGAAACATGAAGTCCTTAATGTCTTTAAAGATAATGGCAAAATTTCCACTGAGGTCATCAGAGTCAAAGTTTCTTCTGCAAAACTCTGAACAAATACCGTATAACTAGCAATAGTAAAATATTCTTGGTGTCTAGTAGATTTCTGGAAAATTCATAAAAAAACAAGTTTTAGAACAAATAAAATACCAGACAAGTTAATCAACAGTTTCCACTTGTGAGTTACCTGGGTTTTCTCTTAGATGTCTGATAATTGACTATAGCTTTAGTCTTTATTATTTAACTTCACCTGATTTCATAAAATGGACAGAAAATTACAAAATGTGGTCATAACCAAAACAATATTATTTAAAGCATTAAATAACCTATGGTGTATAAGACATATCTAATTCATACCATATTCAGGATAATTCTTATGAAAGTTTGAATATGTAAAAATAAATACCTGCCCCAGTCCTTTGAAAATTAGTGTTAGACATTTCAATATAAAACTTTAAAACAGTCCATGCTTTCAGCTACATTGCTATAAAGACCTTATTCTTCATGCTGAATGCTGTATTTTATACTAAACTTGAATATACAGCATATATTTATAAAAAAATATTAACACTGAGGTTTTTTCACTTTTACTGTGTTTGGTCATTATTTTCCCTTACCCAGTGAAACTGGTCAGTGTAGTTATCTCACATGTAGATTTTTATTTGCGAAAACATTTTTCTTCATGTTGCTGGTGCAAAATTTTTTAACAGTGGTCATAGAAGTCAACTTTTTCACAGAAACAACTTTTCATCTAGTCACTTGTGCAACAGTTGGCTGCACAATCATTGCATTTTGATGAGAAAGTCTCACTCCATTTAGTTGCACAACACTGAGTCTAAAGAGTGATTACCTTTCACTCCAGGACTACTGTTTCTGTGGCATGTGAGGAAAAGGGCAATGTACTTGTGTGAATTAATCTGATTGAACATTTGGTGAGGAAATTAAATCATTATGTAGAATTTATATTAGGCCATTGCTGAAGCACCAAGAAATCCTCTGTAATTGTAGCCATAATTCCAGATGCTTCAGAATTTTAAATTTTATGGCATATATGATACCCTCAATGAAGAGAACTATTATGGTTTTTGAGAAAGCCGTGTGATGTATAGCATAGTAAACAAAAGTAAATAAAATTTGTAATTACTGAATACAACTTTTACACCATAGGTTCACTTAACCTCTTATCAAAGGCAAGGCAAGCTTGGAATGTGGGTCTCATAAATGGATTTCTTAATATTTGTGAACAACTTTGAGAGTCTCAGATCTTTCTATGGTAAAATTAAGATGCATACTCTTCTCCCTTGTACTTCCATCTTCTATTAGATGTAAATGGCTTCACCATATGCTCTTTTGAATCCCCATGCTTCTGTGAAGGTGCTTTCACCTGTTGTCCACTACCACTCTTTCAGAGGACAGTGCTCAGTAGCAGGGCTGGTTGAGCAAGCAGTTTATCTTGTCCTCCATAGCCAAAGTCTACAGCCTGATACACTGAAAGGATCCACCATCACTTTCCATTTATCTTCATGCACTGGAGTGTGGCTGAGTGCTCTGACTGTTGCGACTGTGGTGACTCTTTTCAGCCACTGCCTCTCCTGATCCTGTAACAAAAGTGAGGAGTATCTCAAGTAAGAGTCCTGGGCACAGTTAATGCTCCTTCTTCCTACTCTCTCATTTCTCTTTGGCTGTCTGATGTTTAGGTCTGGATGACTCCTTTCTTCATACAGGTTTATTCTTTAAATATAAGGCCTCCCTCTTTTTGGCACAGATAATAACTTTGTCTCCTTCTTTTACAATTTCATTTATAAAGAGACAATTTTCCTTTTGTGATGGACCAGTGTTTGAGAGAAAGGCAGAGCTAATGCCCCTAGATCAATCAGTCATCTCAAATGACATCTCATGTCAGTTTTTCAGTATCTGTCACCATTTAGCTTGAAACTGATGCATAATTTGAAGTGGAGTTTATTCTGTGAAATGAAGGTTAAATTCTGAAATGGAGTCAGGAATACAAATTTTCATCCACAATTTGATACAAGAACATCCTATTCTCTCAGAAAACACTAACAAAAAGAAGTGCCACATAACCAAACAGGCAGCCAGCCCCAGCATCCCTCTGACATGCTGAAAACTCCAAAGAGCTGCAGTGAAGAACAAAATAAAACCCGTAGTGCTGTGGGTTCAGCTCTCAGCTGTTTTGGTGTAGACAGCAAGTAGTGCTGTTATTATAATAGGCTGTAGATTTGTTATTCGTTATTCATTTTTAAGTCGTTATTGCTGTAGATGAGAACGTAACTCGGCCCAGTCAAAAATCCCCGGTGCGCATTCGCATTGCAGTGCTACAAAAGAGTATATCATAGAATCATAGAATCATAGAATCATAGAATCATTATGGTTGGAAGGGACCTCCAGGGTCATCAAGTCCAACCTTTATCCCATCATATCCCTAACCATTGGACCATTAGACCATGGCCTCAAGTGCCTCATCAACCCGTTTTTTGAACACCCCCAGGGACGGTGACTCCACCACCTCCCTGGGCAGCCTATTCCAGTGCCTAACCACCCTCTCAGTAAAGAACTTCATCCTAATATCCAACCTAAACTTCCCCTGATGTAACTTGAGGCCATTTAATAACCAGAAAGTATGTCCTTTCAGAGAGTTCATCCAATTTTTAAGTCTTCAGATAAGCTAAAACTGCAATGGAAAAACACATCAATTTTACCATCTTGCTGCAACTACGTTCTACTGTGTAATCACCTTTCATCCTGGTACCGCACCATGAGGGCCACCAGTGCCCAGGGGACTGGGAGCAGCAGGGTCCCCTGGGTTGGCAGCCTGTCCTGTCCTGTCCCACCACCCCAGCCAGGAGCAGGGCAATCAGGGGGCACCAGGACAGCCCCAGCCTCAGACATCGGGCACCTTCCTGGGGACAAGGATGAGCTCAGGCTGGGCCGGGATGTGGGCTCACAGACAGGCCCAACTTGGGCTGGGCAAGGCCAGGTTGTGGGAAGTTGGAGACTGGTCCTGCTATGGCATCACTGGGGCAGGGGATGATGGTCCTGGGGGTTGAAATGGGGTCCTAGGACCTGAGCAGGATTGGGGGATGAGGGAACCACAGGTGTCTCATCAGGGACAGTCACTAGGCTGGCAGTGCTGTCAGGGTCATGACAATATTTGTATTACCTATGAAGATGAAATTCATTAACACTGTATTTATGCTTACCACGTAGGAAAGCAATTTTATTTTTCTCAGTTTGAAAAGAAACACTTTTAAATTAAATAGATGGATTGAAGTTGATGTTTTGGCATGCTAAGCTGTTGCTAGGGTTGTTCATATATATGACCGGAGGAGAGCTTTTCTGTTTATTTTTTTTATTGACTAAGGAAATAGTAGCTAGAAGTTTATGGTTTCTTACAGGCAACATAAAGAAAAAATCATTCCATAAGAACACTGTGTACAAACATAGTTATGTGGTCTGGTTGGGTCCTAGTACCCAGAATAAAATGGATCCCGTCTGTCAAGTCTTTCTAGCCTGTGCTCTCTCCTTGTACACCCACTTAGATAATGTGAGAAAGGGGGAATGTAGCCAAGAGGAAAGGGACAGCCTTGCTGGGGTATGTGAGTAGTCTTCATGTCCTGTGCTTTGGTGTGGCCTTCTGCCATCCCTCTTTAAAGGCCTTCTTCCACCCCCTTACTTTGCACATTCTCTATATGAATTTAGGAGTGTGGAAAGGAGGTGATTGTTGGGGTGCTGCACAAATTGGTAATAAGCTCTGGATCACCAGGCATCCTGCATCATCTTTGTGCAGGGGAGAGTCAAATGAGAGACACCAAACCCATGGCTTGTGGCCGTATTCTCACCCCAAGTTTACTGTTAAAACCCAGCTGAATGAATGGATTTTCATGCATAAGAAGGTGAACTGAACCTGAACAAAATTGTGCTGTACTTTATTTTCTCTACTGATTCCCTTTTATCTGCAATAGATAAAAGTAGATAGATTATTGCTAATCTTAAATGAGCTATTTGACTGATAGCTGCAGAGCTGGTGACCTTTCGCTTTTGGTTAGGTAATTGTGAGTTAACATTAGGACACTGAAAACAACAGTAAATTAGCTGTGTTAGCTGTTTCGGATATGCATGAAAATGTGTTGCTCATTCTAATGCTATTTAGTGTGACTATTTCCTGAGATACTTCTGCACCTGCTTTTCATGACTTTTGGCATTTGGATTTTGAAGCTAAATGTTACGTGCAGGTAGGAGTTTCTATTTGTTGATTTGGAATTTATTTAGTGAAGGAATAGCAGACAGAAAAAGGAAAATAATCTTCTTTAGAATATTAACTGAGGTTAGAGCTCTTTACTCACTGAACCCCACACCAGAAACTGCAAAAATATTTTAATGAATACATTAATTTCTATGTTAAACTGTATATATTGACCTTTTCTCTTGAGGTTTTTTTTCCGTATTTAGTTTTACTTTCATAAGAATCCTTCAAAAAACTCTGTGATGTTTCTTACTGGCTTTTGCAAAAAGCTTTTGATATATAAGAGCTATGTGTTATTTTTTTTTTTTCTGTTCATATACAATAGCTACCTTCAGAGTGCTGTTTCAGAGTCTCTGAATGGTTTTGTAGCACTTAATTTCAGCCTGCACTGCCAGGGTAAGACATAGTAAGTAGGTGCCTGCTGAATGGGACTGACATTGATTGTTCTTTTCACCTGAGGACCAGGGAGCGGCAGTTAGACCTTGTACTGCTTATTGCAGTAGAGCGGAAGTGTGGATCTCTAACATGCTGACATGTTTAACATTTCAGCAATTCAAATTTTCTCTCTGTAGTTCTAATTCTGCTTCAGCAGACTAGTCTTGACATGATTTCGTGAAATGTGAAAGGAGAGGTGGTAGAGAGAAAAGGATGGAGTATTAGTCAGTGCTCTAATTTAATGGCCCTCTGAATTTTAATCTCAAAGAAGCATGTTTCTAAAATGCTTTGTTCCATATTTTAGAACAGTATCTCTGAAGGTGTCTACCTGCGGGATTACAGAGCACAGAGTATAGTGGGGGTAGAACCTCACTTTGTTCTTGACTTAACAAGCATGAGAGCAGTTTCTCAAATCTGTTACATTCCTTAAACTGCAGTCAGTTTACTGCATTATTTGTCAGTGTAATAGGTGCGGGACAGATAGCTGCTAAGCATTACCAGGTTTATTATGCATTCTTTTCAAAGAAAAGTTGTATAAAATTAAGAATTTGTCAGTGTCTGAATTCAAATAGAGCTAATATAAGCTGATTGCACATTTATTTAAGCAATGATGTAATATTAAAAAAATGTATTTATGAGCAATAGGTTTCATCCTGGACACAGCTCTTCCGTCAAATGAGCTACATATTGAGAAACATGTTCTTTTAGTGACTACACAGCAGCCTCTGTAGTCTATCACATCTTGCAGTTTTTCTTCCTTTTCTGAAGCAGAACTTTTCAGTATTTTACGGGACAGTTTTCAAACTTCTTCCCATTTATATTTGATCAAACTTAGGCTGCATCACTCTATAAATGTGTAAATTAAATATCCTTATTTTTATTCTTTCTTTAGGATGTGGGAACACTCAGCTTTATTATTCTACTGTCATTTTGTTTTCTGGTTTTGAACTACCATCAGATTGAGGGAGATGATTCTTGTATCTAGATGATTAAAACGAAGAAGAAAAAAAATAAAAAATGTTTAGGCAAGTCTTTGGGTATATTAGATTAAATGACCTACATTTGTCCAAAAATTAGTAAATGTGATACCTCACATTTTAAAAATGAGAAAACTATAGCACTTGAAGCTAGAAGCTAGAGCATTAGAGCAAATTCAGCCCAAGCTTTTGAATATTTGTGTATTGTAAGGTACTTCTCATAATGTAATCTAAGAATGGATGCTCTTAAACCTTATCAAGTATACAGCATTCAGGTTTTTTACATAAATTTCAGTCATAAATATTAAAGATTTGAGTTTAGGAGAAACTTCAGCAGAAACGGAGACCAAGACATAATATAACTTGTAAAAAGATAAGGGTGAGACATAAAAAATTAAAAATCATAATAAGGATAATATCAACAAGTTGTGGAGGTGGAAAAATGCCACAAACAAGAAGATTAGATGTGAAAAGGGTAAGTGTGCATACATAAATAATATATGTGCATACAGATTTTATGTAATTATTATTTGTGAACTTCTTGGTATTCTTAGCTCTATGCAAATCAGTGCAATTCATAGCTGCTTCCTCAAGGAACTTAAGATCAAACTTAATATAGGAAACATAGTTCAGTCACATAATCTGCAGATTAGCCTTTCAGCTTCATCATGGTCCAAATATCTTGGATAAAGAAATAGTTCATTTAAAGTAGTATGTTTGATTTTTCATTGTTCGTACTGTTTATTTTTTTAAATGGCTTTGGCTGAAAAATGTAGATCAAGGAAAGGAGACCATAAAATATATGCCACATGATTAACTTCATTAAAGCCCAAAGGAATTATAGTTTTGACGCATGTGGTCTTTTAGAGAAAATCATTGCAATCACTGCAAGCAATCTCACAGCAGCAGAGGCTAGTAAAGTACCTCATGACCTGGAATTCATCTCTGTTTTGTTGTTCTATATCCCTTAAAACAAAGGATAAAAGAAGAAAACAAAACAGCAAAAAAAGGAAAGCAGAAAATGTTGTTTCTAGATGACTGCTTTTAAAGCTGTTAAATCTTAGATTTTGAAATATAATTTCTCTTGTATCATTGTGGTTTGGGACCAAGTGACAGCTAAAGCAGTTATACTTAGTTTAATGGGGTCCAGGACCAACTGAGTGACAGGTACAGTGTTTAGATTGGTTTATTCTTTATAAAGTACTTTGTGCCATATTTATGGACTATGTTTTGTACTATGGAGCTGTGTAAATATGAAAGATGAGACTTTAGAGCAATTGCTATAGTAGTGTATGTCAGGGTTTTTTACTTGATATTGCACATTTGGACTATTTCAGATTCTTTAAGTTCCCGAGAATTTGTTGTTATTCTACAAAGATGTCATCTGATATCTTTATATCATGCACTGGTAGCATTGTTTTTTTATTATATGATCAAAATTCTAATTCAAATATTACCATCAAGTTAAGAATCCTTATTGGATCTATTACTTCTGGTAGTTAGCTAATCCCAAAATAATTTTAGCATCATAATTTTTTTACACATAGGGAGAAGAAAATTCAACTTCAGTCTTAGTAGATGTGAAAGCTTAGTTCTGCAAGATATTTAAATGTGTTTCTAACTTTAAACATGAGTATTTCTAAGTGCTAGCTCACAAAGCTGTTTCTTTGCAAAGAAAGAAAGGAAGAAAGAAAGAACGAGAGAATGAAAGAAAAGAAGAAAGCTTTTACCTAAATCCGTGTCTTAAAAAGTGAAGAGATTGTAATAAAATATCGTCCCTTTATCTGCTTCCTTAGATAATGATGCGAAGCCTTGAAATATTCCATCAGATATTAAGTTACAGGTAGATAAAGATGTATTAATTTGTATTACTCTATCTTCAAACTATTGACTGTATCTTCAAAGTACTGACTTTGAGACTTTATTTTGATCTCATCACAGCCTTATCCTGGTGTGTTTCTATCAATTATATAGAATTATCCATGACTCTGAAAGTATAGATCACTCTTTTGAAAGCCATAATGGTTTATTAGGCAGTTTTGGGATATGAACCCATATGCTAAACAGAAGAAGGGATAGAGTTATGAATCATGTGTTGTCAATTACAGTGCAAAGGAGATTTAGAAGTAAAAGATCACTGCTCTAGAAAGACATATGAGGAAAATCCTTATGTCCAACTCAATCCTGTTTGTTTTACAATAGGAATTGCAGAAACCGTTACCCAGTTTTCCCCTAATGGTAGAGTTATATAGCTAAAGAGTTATAGGTCTTCAATGACGAGTATCAGAAAATGGGAACAAAAGCTACAGGCTTCATATGTCTTGCAAGTCGGAGATTTTCTTAACTCTAGAGTACAGAGCAAGGAATGGGTCTACACCATAGAGATTTTGTGAAAGTGTCTAAATGAACAGATAGTTTATACTCTTATTATTTATTTCAGTCTCAAAGTTTCTGAACAAGAGACTTGAAATTTGTGGGGCAAATGGAACTGTTGGTTAAAAGTTTTGGTGAAAAAGTAAAAGAAAAGAGTTTTGCCTTGTAAATCTTTTGAAAGTCCAAGCGGTCTGTGAATAACAACCCCATGTTCTTATTATCTACAACCGTAATCTTAATCCTCCCTTAAAAGCACCAGAAACTTTTTTACATGGGAAGAAATCTCAGAATAGAAGTTGTTTCTTTTATTACTCTGTTTTTGTCCAACTGTGACCTACTTGGACTACTGCTGTATGGAAACGGTGTTGGGTGAACATGTCTGAGGGACACCACAGCTGCTTCCCCAGGAAATGCAGAAAGTTGATCAGAAGCCACAGCAGAACAGGCTTCTAGGTGTAGTAGTGGGAGATATGCAAAGGCAGTAACAGTGATCTGATAAGCTTGACAACATACCACATGTTTGCTTTGGCTATTACAAGGCTGGTATCTGGAGGGTTTGCAGTCAAGTAGTCCAGGGGCAGAGGAATTCCTAAGGCAGCTGTGTGTTGTCAAATATACTGAGACTGAAAAATCCCATGATGCTGGAACCCTGTCTGGGAAAAGACTTCTTTTTAGCCTTTTATTTAAGCTTTCTAATGATGACATAGGCAACGGAGTTCTTTCACTAAATATGGCACTGTCCTGTGTAAACTCATGCTATTATTTTTATTATTAGAGTATTATTTTTTACATTATTTCTGCCCATATAGAAAGATCACACAAAAACAGTCCCACAGACATTGTCTTCATCCCTTTTGAAGACAGTACAGTTTGGGTAAGTGTAATTTGGGAACTTAAGAAAGCGCATACACTCCAGTTTTCTGTTGGAGAAAGTCTGAAGATACAGGCTTTGTCTTCCTGTTCCTATGAAGGAGAACAAGAAAGTTCATTGGATCGGCAAATCTAAACCATTTTTGAGGATTTCAGTGCTGCTCTAGGTCTGCTTAAAAATCTTACACATAACACTAATCTCAAGCCTGGAGCAGGACTAGTATGTTCATAAATGGGAAGAAAGAAATCCCAGTTCTATATATATTAAATAATTAATTGAAGAAGGGTTGATAAATGTTGTGTTTGTTTGTGGAATAGAAGGGTTTAGTAGTACAATGTAATGATTGTCAAACAGTAGCCTAAATCATTCAATAAACCCTCCTGTATATAAGAAGATGTTGCTGTGGGTTCATATGACCTCACCTCACCATCACCTGTCAGGTGCATCAGAAATGGAGGGAGAATCCAGTAAGGGAGAAGCCCAGGTCAATGGAAGAGAAAGTTACAAGCAGCATATGTTTTAGATCCCAGTGCTGAAAGGTGAAGTTAAAAGGTTTACACTTTAAAAAAGAAAGTCAGATAGGCATTTATAGGCTATTCTGGTGTTTTTACTAGGGCAGAGCTGAAGTTTGTTCAAAATTTCACTCAGAAGAGAGGTTGGTTTGGAGTTCAATTTCCTTCCTCCTTTAATTTTTGTATGCTAAACTTAAAAAGATGGATTATAAAGGAAAAAGTCAGGTACTTGGCTGTTTCAGACTTTGTGAAGACAGTTATCCTGGTCCCTGCAGGGACTGGTGTGATCAGTTTCATGACCCCGTCACGCTATAAGGGGCTTTTCAAAGTGGAAAGAACAGTTTTGCAATAATTGCAATTATACCAAGATCAAGAAGGTAGTGTCTACTGTTTTCTCAAACATTATACTGCAGTTATGGCAGCAGGTTGTCAATTGATTTTCTCCAAGATAGTCTCTTTTAAAAGACTGAGAAGATAGAAGACCATGTGACTGCATACATTAAGGACATTTCTTTTTTATCTTTTGAACTATTAATATGCCATCTCTAAAGAAATAAAGTTTAGTAATGAAAGTTTTCTCTCACATGTTTTTAACAGGTATGCCCTCCTGTTTCTTTCACCACCTGATTATAAGAACCCAAAAGAACTGTGAATGAAAACCTTGGTGGATGTTTACTAGTTGTCAGTCCTTATGATCTCTCCCAAATCATCTCATATTCAAGTGGTAGGTTGCAAATTCTCATAGCAATACTTCTGGACTTTCACAATATTTTATAAGTTGACTGTTAATGATTGATAAAACTGCTGCCTGAAAGCTACTGCTCTTTTTACAGAGGGAATGCAATACTCAGGAAAAAAAAAAAAAAAGGAACATAAGCTTTGGACTGGTTTAAACAGCAAGAAGCTTAAATATTTCTCATTGAATGAACCATTTTTTTAAACAAATTATTCTGTTAAAACCATGAAGAAATACAAGAACCTGGAAGCTATCCTGTTGCTGGGAGAGGTAATAGCAGCTCACAAAAGAAATCCCAGTTTGCAGAGGAGAGGCCTTTCTTAAAGAATAAAACATTCTCTAGTATTTTCTTTAGCATTCTAATTTTCACTTCTTTTATAATCAGACTCAATCAGTTATAATTTATGAAGAATTCTTTTAAAATATGATCAAATATCACAGACACAACAAGTCTAGAACAACACTTCTGAAGCCAGAACCAGCACAAAGGATTCCTAATCAGTATCAGTATTTATACTTCATAAGTTGTTTTTTTCTTATATAGTTTCAAGCTCAGATAAAGCTGCTTGATACCAAGATTTCCTAGACTAACTTGCACTTTGGCATGTTTATTAACTGGCAAAAGAACTCATATGTTGGGGACTCTGGGCAGCAGACTCCTTGACATTTAGTTTACAGAACTGCTAAGCCATCATTTCACATTGTCCTGTATATGTCTCAGATTTAACTTGTCTGCCGTTTACTCTCAGCATGTCCTTGTAGCTTACCCTGATGACATTGCTGTCACTTGCACTGAAAGTAAGAGGCTACTCTTTTCCCTGGGCTATGTGGATGTCAACCGTTTCTAAAAATAGTTATGCATTTTGTTCTGCTGCATGATCTTAATTTAGCTGAGCTTCCTGCCTTAATCATTCCTTTGTGACACGTTTGCCAAATCCCAAATCCTCAAACATGCCATACAGCCCTACGACACCCATATTAATTTCCTGCATCAGTGTGTTGTGCTAACATTGACTTAATTTGCTTTAATTCAATGTGTCACTGGACTTCTGTACAAAACTTTTTCTGTTTACATCTCTCACTTGAATATTTCTGAAATGATGTTATGTCACAAACAATGAACTTTGATAGTTCTGGTAATCTTGTGAAAAGATCTTAAAATACAGCACAGTTACCATAACCATGTGACTGAAGATGTAAGGAAAGTGTCTCTTATGTATCTCTGACTCTCTATTCTCAACATTTCTGCTTATAGTCAGTTTATCCCTAAGATTTACATAACTTCTTTCTCCAAGTTTAATCGTTTGTTTCCCAGGTCTGTTGACGGTAGAAGGGGAGCAGGGGAGGAGGTGGGGGGAACCCAACAAAATGTAAAGAAGTTAGGTTATTTCATATACCTAAAATACTTTCCCTTCAGCCTACCAGTCATAATTATTAATGGAAAAAAATAATGGAATTTATCTTGGTATATATGGATTTGATCAAGCTGACTTTTATATAAGAACAGTTTTGAAAAACAGTATAGGGAAATACAAATGTGTTTTTAAAAAATGTTTCCATCTTCCCCTCCTTCTCATCTTTTTCTTTCCTTGCCCTTCTTTTTAACAACAATCTCTTTCCTCTTCTCTCATGTTTTTCTCTCCTTTTTTTATGCTTTTTCTTCTTTCATCAGTCTTCTCAGACTGGCACTGTGTTACATTTATTAACACACACGCTTTGTGAATAGTTTAGAGAATTTTCTTTCCTACTTCCATTACCTTGGGGGAAAAGTATGCTGAAAAAGAACCCTATACCTTCTTCTAGTTCCATATCCCCACGAGGTGAGAGGATGGAGTCTTTTAACGATAACCTTTCTATTCCCTGAAATAGATTTTAAAGTGAATAAAGGAATTGTGACCTGAACTCTGTCCTCTCCCTTACTGTCTCAACTGAGAGTCTCAAAAAGTAAAAAGGAAGAAGAAAACTCTTACTTTTCTTCGAGTGACTGTGTCTGAAATGCAGAAGTCCTTTGGTACTGTTTAGTGTACCTGTGGAATTTTTTTAACCTGAGTCCCATTTGATTTCAAGACTTAAGTTTAAAATCTTTCAGGTAAGTTAAAATATGCTTGAATTAAACATAGCTATGCAAACTTAAGCCATTATATTTTTGTGTATACATTATGATTCATTTTCAGTTACACAATCACAGTCTAAATTTTCCACTGGAATGCACTTTAAAAAAACGTTCATGTAAAAAGTAACCCATAATGAGTTATCTTCTGGTACTCTCACAGGTAGACTTGGAAGCTTTAGACTTGTCATTTGAGCAAGTGTACTAGCGGCTCTAGTGTTTTGCCCTTTTTTGTGAGTTTCCAAAAGACAGAATTTTCCTAGTTTACGTTTGTCATTATCAGTGAAATTGGCTTCTGTCATTGAGGGCAGTTCCGTAAGACAGTGTACATCCATGGTATTTTACTGCCTTATGCTCCAAAGCAGGGTGGCTCAGGACCCCATCTAAGCTGGCCTAGAATGTTTCCAGGGACAGGGAGTCCACCACCTGTCTGGACAACATGTTCCTGTGTTTTACCACCCTCATGGTGAAAAACTTAATCCTTATATCTAACCTAAACCTACCCTCCTTCAGTTTAAAGCAATTACCCCTCGTTCTATCACAACAGGCTCTGCTGAAAAGCCTGTCCCCATCTTTCTTACAGGCTCCCTTTAGGTATTGAAAGGTAGTAGTGAGGTCACATCAGAGCCTTCTCTTCTCCAGGCTGAACAGCCCCAACTCTCTCAGCCTTTCTTCATAGGACAGGTGTTCCAGCCCTCTGATCATCTTGGTGGCCCTCCTCTGGACTCGCTCCAGCAACTCTGTCTGTTTCCAACAGATATCAGGGCGATATATACAAGAAATCTGCTGACATTGCTTAATTTTAGTATTCTGTATGGTAAAACAGGTGTAATGCTACCATGCCTGTGGAATTTTCATCTGATTTTTGGGTACCATTTCACTGGAGACAAATGCTTTATGGTGATTAGAAACCTTCATTTTCACTCTTCTGAAGGTTATCTCCTTCTTCCTCATCTCTCAACTTGCCTGTGATCCAAAACCTTCCTGTTTGGCCTACCCTAACTCCTTTCTGCTGATCTACTAAGTTTCAGATTCCCTTCCACATTCTCATTCTGTTCCTGGGAACACTTATTCAACATGACTTCAGCATCTTCTAGTCTGCTTGACTGTACAGTTCAACTTTTCATCGTCTTCTCTTATCTGCATTTAGTGGAGTTACTGATACTAGTTCCACCCATATTGTAATTAGATTCCATCGTGAGTGTGCGCAAGACTTTACAGACAAAGAATAATTTCTTATGACTTTCAGTTGTTGGCATCCTGGCTCTTAATGAGCTCAAGAAAACATTAAGTAAAATCTAAACTTAGCAGTAGTCATTTAGGTAGAAAATAAGATAACCAAAATGAGTAATTCCCACAAGGTGACTGATTAAATAGAGATGTCACCTATAGCTGCCCACCCATGTCTGCTCTGCACAGGTATCATTGTGTGGCAGCTCAGTGCTCCTGGACCAGCACATTTTACCTCTAGCTGGTGTTTGAATCAACCTCAGTTTTTAAAGGTGAAGCGGGCATTGGTGGTTGGTGGGTTTTTTTGCAACTTCCTGCTGTACTGTTATGGCAGGATTAACAACCTACAGGAGAGGGCTGTATGGCAGCTAGGATGACTATTTCACCATCCCAGTGCAATCCAGTCCCATACAGAAAGATTTTCAGTGAGGGGTGCTGCTCTCAGAAACATATTTTCTGATTAGCTTTAAGTGTTTCTCACTGGCTACTTAACTTTGTTTATTTTAATTTTACAGTACTTTAAGTGCTATGTTTTCCTATGTGGCATATTTTGCATATCTCAAGTTCTCTCTTTATACATTTTGACAATGTACTACTGCAGGAAGAGTTTGACAACAAACAAACTTGACTTGATGATATTACAACAGTACTGCTACAAATTCCTTATTTCTGGATTCCAGAGGAGTTAAAGAGGCTTTTGCTGCAATTGTATAAAAACTCAAGTGGAATATCTAATTATGCTGATTAATTTTGAGCCAACTTATTGGTATTTTTTTTCTGTAAATACTGAATTCTTCTATATAGATGTATCTGCCCTGCAGAAAGTGGTGAAGACTATGCAAACCGTGACCATGATATGTCTGATGGCTAGAATTTCCTAGTTCATGCACAATATTATTCCACCTTCCTTCACTAGCAACTATTTGAAATAGGTTACTTTTTTTCTTCGTTTTTTTCCTTAACCTGAGGAAAATTAGTGTTGAATGGTAGCCTTTGTAAGTGACTTTGCAGATAAGCCAACACTGCAGCAGCAACTGCTACACTCTCTGTGCTATAGCTGTGCTGTCCCAAACATGACAATGCATACTTTTTAATGGTGACTGCTGGAAGTGTGTGCATGCTTGTTGTCATAGGAATTCTTCTTAGATGGTCAGGTCGCTGTTGATTACAGAGCCTGGTAAGTTGCAGAAGCTAAGTTGCAGTTCAGACTTCAGTCTAAAGCTGTCAAATGGTCACTTAATCACAATAATTTAAATATTTTTACCAGTCAATTTTCAAATTATTCCTTATGTTTTTTTGTGATTAACTTTTTTATTTATGGAAAATCTTTAATTTCATACATTAGAAAAGGAACCCAAAAAAACCTATGAAGAAAAACAGTGACATTCAAGGATCAATGACCTGACACAGTAAACAACACAGTTCATCTAAGCTACAGTACAACACATAGATGCTTCAGTCCACTTTAAATAAGAAATCTGGGATCTTGCTCCTATAATCTCCAATTCTACTTGTTCTCTTGTTTTACACCTAGGTGATTCTGATACCAGAGTTTAGTGACTTAAGTTCAGAGTCTCAGCAAAGGGTGTTGATTTAATGAAAAGAAGTATACCTGGTTTCTTCTGTTCTGCCAACTTGCACTGACTCAGTGTCAACTCACAGCTTCTCAAGCTGCCTCTCTGCCCATCTTCCTGGGTAGCTCCTGGGCATATTCCCCAAACCTTTCTACTCCCGATACCCCAATTCCATTTCCAATTTATCAATGAGAAAACTTACTAGCAGTTGCTAAAACAGTGATGATGGTAATTACTAAGTAGAAAGCAAGGTTCAGTTCAAATATCAATATGAAAGTAAACGTTGAAGGCGAAATGATACATTTTTTTCTTTAGGCTGTTGTGCCTTTTGTTACCATCTCTGTGGAAAAAACTGATAAAGTCTAGTGTCCTTTTACTGCTGCATTTGAGACCCCATCCCAACAAGATATCTACTTTTATCTGAACCAGTAAGGAGCTTCTGCTGCAAATCCAGGTGACTTGTATTCACATCTGTGGACATAACAGAAAAACAATTTAAAACACTGTCACTGCTCTATCTTAAACCAATTACAAATTTATTACATTGTGATGTGTAACCTGGTAATTTAAAATATAACAGACAGTGTTTTGATTTTGTGAATGTAGAATAGAAATATTCTTTTTAATACTGTGAATAATTTCATAAAAACAAATTATAAAATATAGTGAAAATCTTGACCTTAACTAATTTTAATCCTATCAAAATGAAGAAAGGTTAAAATCAAATATTGTTTTGGTTATGAAATTTCACATGAAACTTGGATTATTTTTTTGTCCTTGGGCAATTTAAAATGACTTTCTCATTTTGTTTTCGTGGAAGTTAATGAAATTTCTTGAATTTCTCTGCGATTAGATTTTGTCATTTCTTTCAGTTAGGCTTATCTTGTTAGTTCAAGCTCTGTGAAGACATGCTAGAATTTGTGATTCAAACTGTAGCATATGAGCAGAAATGCTGTCATATCTGTCGAGAAATCCTGGTTTGCATATATGGGAAACATTTCAGTCAATTAACCAAGTGGAAATATGTGCTACTTTATGTATTTGTTAACTGGAAGTAAAACATACTCTTATTAATTTGATTCAATTAACATCTTCTGTACGAGGTCCAGTATCATGTATAAAATAAATATGTGGTATTATACTATTTCCATTTATTAAAAGTCAAAGCATACCAGAATGAAATTATCTTTTTCTTAAATGGTATGCCATGTTGTTATACTTAGAAATTATACCACTTGTTGACTTTTAAATAATATTATAATACCGCTCCTTTTTGGGGAATTAAAGGGAAAATCATTAATGGATTACACCATCAACATTGCTGTAATCATTAGCAGATAAAAATGCCCTTTTATGCCAAGTGGGTACAGGCATTTAAAGAATTTCTGAAAGGATGTGACCTTCTAAGAATTATTAGAAGTCAATATATTCTTTTTTTTTCTTCATATCTTTTACTAAAATTGTAAATGCTTTTATACGTATATACTGTAACACAGATATCCAAAACACTGTCCAAAGAATGTGGCAGGCTAGAGTATCAACAGGAGTTAATTTCAAACAATATTTATAAGTCAATAGGGCTACACTTGTGTCCAGAAATGGAGAGATAGTCATGTTATCAGTGAGGAAAGTTTGAACCTGAAATGGCAGAGCTAGGATTAATGGGGATTTTATGAGTGGGTTTTGTGAAAACACAATCCAGTTCCTAAAGAAATATATTTAGCCTGAACAATTTCACTAAGTGTATTTTACCACTCCATTATTATATAGGCTGCATATATTTGCTTAGTCTGTGATATATAAAACTCAGAAATATTTGGTATGTTTATTTTGTTCACTTATTTTGCTCACATTGGAAAGTTTTGTAAACTTTTATGATTATTTAAATATATATAAAAGTAGTTATCATGTGATTTGGAAATCTGGTTTCTTTGGACCTCACAGGGCTAAATGTGTGCTTTATTATATTAGCTGTTAGATAAATGTCGTAAGTGGGGGTGAGGCAAAGACAAAACTTCCATTAAACTGTGACCTTGTCATTAAGTGTTATCTGCTTGTTAATTCGAAAAAGCATGCTCAGTATTTGAATAAGTGGAAGCACTCCTATCTTTATCTTACTTTAGTATCCAAGCAATTTCCAAGAACCTTGCAAATTAAAATCTCCCAATGTTCATAACTATGAATTTATTTCTTTAGCTCCTTTAGGAGATTAGTACAATGCTTTTTTCCTTATTATTATTTTATTTATTATTTATTATTTATTTTTAACTTAAGTGAAGTCAAAAGATGCAAGATGATGTGGAAAGTCTCATTCCAAACTATTAACATTAGGTATAATGTCAGAGGCATGAAATTTATACTTGACTGGGAAACAACTGCCTTGGCAGAAGAATGCCAGTATCTCTTTTATAAGGAAATTCTGTGTCGAGAGATAATGCAGGGAAAAAACAGGCTGCAGTGCCAGATAGTCAGAGAATAACTTCTGTTCATCTTCGATACAAGACACTGTTATTTAGGCATATCTGAGAAATGCTCTAAACCATGAAACAGCTCATGCAGCCTCCATAGCAGTTAAGAATGAGGAGGCATTTAGTCTCTGCTTGGGCTCTGACATCTACACTACTTCTCTTTGAAACTAAGTACATAATTATATTCAGACACTTCTAGTGAATCACCAAAAGCTAGCATTGGAAAAGTGAGAGATCACACAGGTGTTTTTTTTCTATCAACATTCAAGGTTTTAACCCAAAGCCAGACTTTCCTGTTCCCGTTTGACATAGGGCATTTCACATAGAGATATGCAGTAGTAGCCCATTGGCATTCAACCTCACCATTTTCAGATGGTTCTCCTGTAATACTGGGTTTTCCCTCTGAAAGATTGTATGTTGCATTGTTTGTTTTGTTTTTTTTTTATTTTGCTGTTTCCATCAGTTTGCTTTTGCCAAGGCAGAACAGACTGGGCTACTCATTAAGTCATTTTCTGAGTGCTTTTTTCTGGGGGGCACTAGATAATTGTTATTGCAAACAGTACTGGATAAGCAAACAGGAGCCCAAGATATGTTCATTCAAGTAATACTGCCTTGTGGCTCACTGATTCTTTAAAAAAATTATGTTTATATAGTGATTCCTTAATTGAGCTTGCTGATTACAAATGCTTGCAACTAAAACAATAAATTATGTCTGGCGGGTAAATATCATTCTTGTTTTAACCAAAATAAAATGAATTAAGCATTAAAAACCTTGTTAGCTTATAATTACCACCTTCAATTCTTTTGAAGCATGAACATTGCTAAGAGCTGGACATTTTGCTAAAAATCTTTGTCAGGTGATTATTTTCCTAATTGTCAAAGAACTGCACATATTTGCCGAGTTCAAAGTTTATCTCAGTCCTTAAACTATTTGGTACATTGAAGTACGTGCAGTTTAGGGGCCCCCAGCTTTATGAACATCTTTCAACTTAAATTAATAATTTATTAAAGATGTAATTTTGTGCAAGTGATATATAGAATCCCCCTTAGAATCATAGAATCGTTTTGGTTGTAAAAGACCTTTAAGATCATTGAGTCCAATTGTTAACCTAACACTGTCAAGTCCACAACTAGACCATGTCCCTAAGCACCTCATCTACACATCTTTTCAGTTCTTCCAGGAATAGTGACTCAACCACGTCCCTGGGCAGCCTGTTCCAATGCTTGATAACCCCTTCAGGGAAGAATTTTTTCCTATATCCAATCTAAGTAGTGGTACTGGGACCGGTGTTGTTCAATATCTTCATCAACGACCTGGATGAGGGTACAGAATGTATCCTCAGCAAGTTTGCTGATGACACTAAACTGGGAGGAGTGGCTGACACACCAGAAGGTTGTGCTGCCATTCAAAGAGACCTTGATAGGCTGGAGAGTTGGGCGGGGAGAAACTTAATGAAATTCAACAAGGGCAAGTGCAGAGTTTTGCATCTGGGGAAGAACAACACCATGCACCAGTACAGGCTGGGGGCTGACCTGCTGGAGAGCAGTGTAGGAGAAAGGGACCTGGGGGTCCTGGTGGACAGGAGGATGACCATGAGCCAGCAATGTGCCCTTGTGGCCAAGAAGGCCAATGGCATCCTGGGGTGCATTAGAAGGGGGGTGGTTAGTAGGTCGAGAGAGGTTCTCCTCCCCCTCTATTCTGCCCTAGTGAGGCCACATCTGGAGTATTGTGTCCAGTTCTGGGCCCCACAGTTCAGGAAAGACATGGAACTGCTTGAGAGAGTCCAGCGCAGAGCCACTAAGATGATTAAGGGAGTGGAACATCTCCCTTATGAGGAAAGGCTGAGGGAGCTGGGTCTCTTTAGCTTGGAGAAAAGGAGACTGAGGGGTGACCTCATCCATGTTTACAAATATGTAAAGGGTGAGGGTCAGGACGATGGAGCCAAGCTTTTTGCAGTGACGTCCAATGATAGGACAAGGGGCAATGGATGCAAACTGGAGCATAGGAGGTTCCATGTGAATATCAGGAAAAACTTCTTTACTGTGCGAGTGACGGAGCACTGGAACAGGCTGCCCAGAGAGGTTGTGGAGTCTCCTTCGCTGGAGACATTCAAAACCCGCCTGGATGCGTTCCTGTGTGATGTACTCTAGGTGACCCTGCTCTGGCAGGGGGGTTGGACTAGATGATCCTTTGAGGTCCCTTCTAACCCTAGAATTCTGTGATTCTGTGATTCTGTAAGCCTTCCCTGGCACAACTTGAAGCATTTTCCTCTGGTTCTATCACTTGTAACTTGGGAGAAGAGACCAACACCCACCTCTCTACAACCTCCTTTTAGATAGTTGTAGAGAGCAAGAAGGTCTCCCCTGAGCTTCCTTTTGTCTAGACTAAACACTAGTTCCCTCAGCTGCTCCTTGTAAGACTTGGGCTCTAGACCCTTTATCAGCTTCAGTGCCCTCCTTTGGATACGCTCCAGAACCTCAATGTCCTTCTTGTAGTGAGGAGCCCAAAACTGAACACAGTATTAGAGGTGCAGCCTCACCAGTGCTGAGTAAATGTATTGAACTCTGTGAAGGAAGTGTGAGGCTGTGTTTGGATCTAGAGACTACCTGTTCCCAACTCATTGAGAAATTTTTCACCAAATCAGTCCAATATGTTACTATCATAATTTTTTGAAAATCATTATGTTAACTGACCATAAGTAACTCAGTGTTTGAATGAAATATAATTCAAGTGTGCTGGAAAACAGTACCTGATCGGGTTTTATTAATCTGTGGTTACCAACTGCTCCTTTGATTTACTGTGCTGTCTGCATGCCTCTGACAACTCTTCCAGTAGTAAACACTTTCTGGCAAGCTGGATGGAATGAATATGCCCTTGTGGAATTTGCATTTAAAATAATGCCTCTTTTTACCCCAAAATATATTTCTTTTCCTTAAAGCACAAAGGACCAGCCATGCTACATGTAAGGATAATTTCTAAGACTTCTTTCCCTATTTACAGTAGAGATGGTTTGTTTTGTGGGTGTTTTTTATTACTGCTAAAAAAAAATAAATAGCAAACCCCTGCAAAATTACAGAAGTGTGTTTCATTTCCTAACGTGCACAAAAATGACAGATATGATTTCCTTCAGACATCTCCAAAATGTAGAGCACAAAAGATGTTGGTGAGAAAGGAGGCAGGAGAAGGACTTGAAAAGGCAGGCATGAAGTTTAGTAGTGAAATAGTAACACAGTCACAAATCTGATATTTGTGCCTTTGAAACATGGTTTTAGTCTGTTTCCCAGTTAGCAATTTGGACAGTTCTCAGACAATCAGAATTTCTTGTGGCTTATCCCCAGCAAGTAAGTATACAACATTCAGTGATATCCTATACTGAGCTAATTTGCATTTGATAATACTTCATTGCTCCATGAACTTGTTATTTGTGCATACAATATTGTTTACTTTGCA
Source organism: Aegotheles bennettii (assembly GCA_013398125.1). Taxonomy (NCBI): domain Eukaryota; kingdom Metazoa; phylum Chordata; class Aves; order Caprimulgiformes; family Aegothelidae; genus Aegotheles; species Aegotheles bennettii. Next base: position 25,126 of record VZRW01004564.1, on the reverse strand, counting down.
CCAGTAACCTAGAGAATGAAAGGTTTCCTAATACTGCTTCAATAGTATTTCACTTGGCTTGTGCTATTTTACGAAGTGTCTCTTATTATATGCGCATGGCATTTTCTTTTTGTTTGCTATCTTATTTTATTAAGTATACAGGAGTATTCAGTCATGGAAGCACTTTGTGAAATTACATCTATTATACCACTGGAATATGACCTGATTTATTATAAGAAAATCAGAGTATAGCACAAGTGCTCAGTGCATTATCTTAAATGAAGCTTTGTCTCTGAGGACTGCCATAGCCTTCAACTTTACTGTTATGTTTTAGCCATTGATTTCCCTTTAGAACACAAATGCTGTAATAATACTACGCAGTAAATGTTTCTTCAATATTGGATAACTGCTTTTTCTGTCAAGGGGATGTCGGCTTCTGTTCCTTACCTGTCTGCCATGTGTTTCTCCCTTTACATATATCAGCAGAGATGAGCTAAATAAGTTTGATAACTCAATTTTGGAGAAAGTTCAGATTGCAAATCAAGTCTAAAGGAGGGAAAGTAACTTTTCAAAGATGCTTGTTTACATATCTTTGCAGTGGTTTCCTCCCTTTCAGAGGAAGCCTCACTGCTGTTGGACCCATTCCTTCCCTTTGAGTAATGCACGCTGCTCATGCCTCCCCCGGTGCTTGCACACCGTACTCTCTCCTGACACTGTTTCCTCTGCAGATCATCCCTTCAAAGCCACAAGCAGCTCCTTTCTCACATTTTGGAGCACAGTTTGTCCCAAAGAAACAGAAGGGTGAGGAGGGACAGAGGAAAATCAAATACTGAGTTTGAAGGGGGCTGTGGGCTGATAAACAGTGGGCTGTCTAGATAAGACTGAAGGAAGCTCCTAGGAGAGCTGGAAAGATGCTCAAGTGGAAGTGGCTGTGATTTGAAGGTAAGAGGATTGCAGACATTAGGGAGAAGCTGAACAAAGGATCTCTCTCAGTACTGGGTGTCACAGTTTTATCATTTTACAAATTTTAGAAAATTGCTTGGGTTTATATTTTCTGCTTTTTTTCATGTATTACAGGAGGACACCGTTACCAATCACCGGGGCATTTTACCAGCATAAGATCATAAAATTTCTGCATGATGCATGATATGTATTCCTGTAATTTAATCATCTAGAGTGTTTATTTGAGGCGTAAGTGCTGGAAACAATGGTGTTTCTGAGCTGATTTATGAGGGAATGCACTTTGTAATCAGACTTCCTATGTGCTGTTTCTAAAATATCAAGTGTTAGAAAATTGTTGATAGTCAGAAAAAGAACACTGATAATGGACTTAAATTTTCTGTGTGTAGCTGCGAATGAGAATCAATAGGAAAAGAGGGATACAGAAGCAGTGACAGCTATATGGCAAAGATTAGTAACTGAGTTGTGGAATGCCTGAGAAACAGGTACAGTCATTGCAATGGGTATGATTTTGTGTTGAAAATTATGTAGTTCCAGATTTGCATTTTAGTCAATATTTTAATAGTAAAAGCTGTTTTCATGGATGATGAAAAATTGCCTCTAACCAGCTTTTCCACAGGAAACCCTGTGTCTAACCTTTCTGTGGGAACCAGAGAAGTTATTTCAGTAGGAGATGGATGTCAAGAGTATTGGTTGTAAATTTTATGTTACCTATTTGTAATTTGTCTTGTAGGGGAAAAAAAAAAGTATTACCAAAGTGTTTTGCGGGTGGATTCACCAAATACCAACAGGTAATGGGAGACAATATTTATAGTTTGAGGACTGTCTCTCTGAAGGCCAAGGGCTCTGTTTGTTACGACACCCCTCAAGACATAGGACAGAGAACTATGACTCCTGCCTTTCAGAATGATATCACCCAACATATTAAGCATGATAGAGTTAATGGCAGTGGTATTTATATGATGGGGGTTTTTGTCGTGGGCTAGACAGTTGCTCTATCACACGACCCCCACCCAGGAGGGGGAACTGGGAAAGGAAAGGAGACCCATGGTTTGAAATGAAAACAGACTTAATAGAATAATAGCAATGATCTAATATTACCCTCAACGTTAATACAAGATACAAAGTTATATTCAACTTCAGGTAGAAATGGCGAGCAGAGTGCTTCTAACAGTGAGGGCTGAGTGCCAACACTGTGAACGCAACAGCTCCGGCTCAACAAAGGAAAGAGCAGGCCTCAGGTATGGGATGACTGGGGATATGAATGGGACCCTCTCGGGAAGGCAGCCATGGTACAAGCTCCCCCAGAACCTCACAACTTCTTAATTTATAGTAAGGATGGTGTTTATGGTATAGAATACTTTGGTTGTCCAGCTTGGGTCAGCTACCCTGGACTTCGCCCCTCCTGGCACACTGTACCTGAGTGGCTCAAAACTACCCTTGACCTTGGTCACTATGGAAACCTGCACACCAGAGCATCTTGTCTTTTCTGTTCTCACAGAACTGGACTCTGCAGTTTCTTAAGACTACAGTTTCTCTGAACAGAAAAGTGGTTTTTGGTCATGAGCTGTATATACAATCAGCTATGATGCTGGGAAGCCTAATTCTTGACTTCTCTCCTATATGGTAATACAAATATTTCTGAAATAAGTAAATAAATGCATAATACATAAAAACAACAAAAAGAAGAAAGTGGAATAACACTGACTTGTGAAAATAACTGGATTAGATGGGATTCGATCAAAGGGTAGCTAAAAAAGAACCAAAGAGGAACTGTCATTGACTGTGGAACCAAAGTCACCCAAACCCCAAGTTTGTAAAACTTTTATTAATAAGACAGAAGATAGCATAAGTGGATATGTTTTTGGCTGCAGTAAGAGTTACTGACCTGACATAATCAGGGCCCAAGAAAGGAGAACACTGTGCAGTACTTCACTTTGTATTTTAAAGATATATAAGTCTGTAGTTCTCAGAATACTTTGCTAAGGTGAGTAAAGCCTTTTTTCCCACTTCAGTTTACTCAGCACCTGGAAAGAGAGTTCATAAAAATTAGAAGGAAACATACTTCATTGGACAATGACTGTCCCACCAGAAAGAAAAGTATTCAAGACAGTAATAGTGACCTTGTTTGTTATAAACACTTTGAAAGCAGAATTACAGCTATAGGTTTTCATTGTATCTTAGTGCACTTGTAAAGATTATAAGAAAGGAGTGATGGTGGTTGCATTTTATATTGCTGCATTGTAACCTAGCCAACCTAGGCTAACTCTACCGGAGATTAGTCTAGAGCACAGCCTGTGAACCAGGCAAAGCTCTGTAAATGCATAACATTAATCTCATATGTATGTGTATGCTTGGGTTTAATAGCACTGCATCCAAGGCAGCAAAACAAATTAAGAGACTTAATTAAGAGATTAAGAGATATTATTATTATTGTTGTTGTTGTTATTATTATTGTACTATGTGACATATAATTTTTTTTTTTTATTTTAAACTTATGGGGCAAATTTTGTGTTGGAACTTTGAGTACTATAGTTATACAAAACCTGTAACAAAATCAGTTCAGAATACTAATAAAATTCTTGACGGAGAGGATTTTATTACAGGGTTGTTTTCTCCAACCTTTGAATGAAATTACTGTTTTGCCTAGTAAGTGTTTCCTGGAAATGTTATTGGCTGATGCCAATATATATCTGTTACAGCAGCAGGAAACTGTTGTTATCCTCTGATAAGAGCCTGTTCCAGTGGCTTTATCTCATAAATAAATGAATGCATAAATGTACATTGGGATGAATATACTTTAGGTAAAGGCCAGGCAAAGTAATAATCACAGGATTTGGTGTGACATTTTGCCAGCACTCACACATATTCCTGACTTTTCTAACATTTGTTTTTTTTCAACTCATAAATATTTCTGCAAAGTAGGCACGCTGTTAAATGACACTCTCTTCCTTGGAGGGATTAATAAAATGTGAGACAAAAGATATTGATGCATGATGGTTTTTTAATTAGGAGAGAAAATTAAAAAACAAACAACAGCACTTCATTGTCTCCATCTGAAGTGTTACTTTCCAGTATATACTTTTGGGATGCCCCACTCCAAAAAAAAAACAAACCACAAAAAAAGCCCAACCAAAAAGCAACCAAAAACCTTCACACTTGCAATAAGTAAGTTTTAACGCATTTCTTTCATTATATTTAACGAAAGTAGGTTGTGTACTTTTTAAGATTGAGGAACAACTTCTAACACCTTGCACTTCTTAATCCTGTTGCAACTTTGATAATTTCTCTTTTTAAGCAATGACTATAACTGGACCTAACAAAGAGAAGTGGAATTGCTCAGTGCAGACAGATAACTTTTTTGCAATATCTTTTTCATTCAAATGAAATCTTTCTCTCCATTTTAGACAAATACCACTTGCTGTGTCATAGCACATGGATTTCAGGACTGCCTGTGAAGAGGTAAGATCAGATATTTTTCTTTTCAAACAATTGTAGAATCAAAATCAATGAAGTTTTAATCCTTCTTGTATCATTTTTTTTACCCCTTTTTCAGAAATGAGAGTAGTTCTATAATCAGATATAAGTTATTCAGCTGATCAGTTTATGGTGGCAGACAGACTTCGTAGTACAAGATGAGAGAATTTGCCCAGGTGTATTCATTGTTAGCCCTTACCTCTGTCCATTCCATTTTACCTTTCCAGGCACAATGTAGGTGCAGGTAGTAAATTTTTGTGTCAGGTTTGCTCTTAGTGAAGTGTTTATATCTGAAAGCCTGTACGTGAAGAAAAACATCAATAGAGCCAGAAATCTGTCTAGTGATGTTCAGCAAAATCAAGGGAAAAATATAGGGGTATGGGGAAGGGGTGGGAAAAGAGGGGAATCTGTGAAGACGCCCAAAGTGAAAATTGATTCTATTCTCATTTGTTGAGGTAAGAGAGATATTTTCACTTAAAAAAAAGTATAGTTTCATAATGTTTCATAGTATAGTATTGTATAGTTTCATAATGCAAAGTACTTCAGTCACCCTCCAATACAGATGGCGGAAGTGCTTTGCTTTCTGTCTTCATGCTATGTTAAAGAAAGTAAATGAGATGTATTTGTAGGTCATCTTAAAAGGGGCATCATATCTACTCAATGGTTGTGTACGAATGAATTGTTTTAATGTGTTTTCACAGCTTCAACAACTGAGACACAGTGACAACCATTTACACCAAATTCCATAATGATGTCAATGTATTATTAGATTAAAAAATCATGACAATTACCTGTACACTGAGAATCATAAACAATATTTAGGAAGTTATGTCTGAGAGCAAGAAAAATGTGCGTATCTTTAAGTGTGACCATGATCGCATGAAAACGTAGAAATGGAGGTGTGGGAAAGCAGCATCATAGAATCATAGAATCATAGAATCATAGAATGGTTTGGGTTGGAAGGGACCTTAAAGATCATCTAGTTCCAACCTCCCTGCCATGAGCAGGGACACCTTCCACTAGACCAGGTTGCTCAAAGCCCCATCTAACCTGGCCTTGAACACTTCCAGGGAGGGGACAACCACAACTTCTCTAGGCAACCTGTGCCGGTGTTTTACCACCATCACAGGAAAGAATTTCTTCCTAATACCTACCCTCTTCAGTCTTGAAGCCATTCACCCTTGTCCTATCATCCTTTCACTATGTGCCCAGTCTAAATTCTAGAATACAGTATATCCCAGATTATTTGCCTGAAAAAAAACATTCTTGTTAGTTTTGAGGTTTGGTTTTTGGTTTTGTTTCTTTTTTAAATACCCTTTTGAATGCACTTATTGAGCAAAAGAGACAGATTTTTTTTTAATTGGATTTTATGTTATTATTTAAACTGTACACTAGTATAGATTATTTAATGGCAATTAACTTGACTCTGTACCCATCAGTAGTAATGGCAAGAGCAGCCACAGAAAGATGACCTCTCATATGAGTCCTATCTTAGCCTTTACAGTACAAGTACATTGACAGATCTGTTTCATTCTGTATCTGGCTTTAATGAGGACATTGATTTCAAATTTGGCTCTTTAAAAATCCACTGCTTTGTTGGAACTTCCATGATAGACAAGGAAGGTAGAGGATGACTCCTCCTATCCTAAGAAAGCTCCATAATCTGGAGATCCTAAAGAAGCTCTTTCAGATTAGTAAAATTAAATGAGGTGGATTCAGCTTCAGTTTATCTACTTTGTGTAAAATGAGCTTTGTGCCACAGAATCAGTGATGTCACTTCCAAGAAATTCTGATAACTATGGTCTACATCTTTCTACCCAAGTCCATCCAAGTTAATAAAATATAGACTTTCAACCTAGTTTCATCAAATGCCTATGTCTAAATTATTAGTAGCCTTATGTTTACATATAGTATAATTTTTTAACTAAAACCTCAGTGCTGTCATTGTAAGGCGTCATCGACTTTGGTTTTTGTTCAAGGGAAAATATATTGAGCTGGTTCTGAAAGCCCAAGATAGGGGATGCTGCTGCAGCTCTGTGCCCCCAGGTCCAAATAGTAGAGAGAGTGAAGATGCCCCAGTATGGCATATGCACACAGAGCACACATCTACACTACCTTTATCCATATATATGTATATAGTGAAATACACAACCAGCCACACAGATCGCATACAGACACACAGAACAGTTGCACACAGACAGCACCAACAGCCTCATTTGCTCCCCTTTCTGGCTTAGCAGGATGGAGGTCCACTAGTGAGAATATAGGTGTATGTATGTACAGTGCGGATGCCTTCATCAACTGGGCTTAGACACTTAGTCTGCCCAGCAGCTTTCCCTGGATCCCAGTCTTTCCAGTTGCTAGGAGCTGGGCATACAAGACCTTGAGGCCTCTGCCTCCCCGACCTCCCCTAAACACACAGACTCCCTCACCCTGAAAAAGCGATAGAAAGGAATTTAGTAAGAGGATAGAACAAAATGTGCTGATCAGGCATAGGACATGGCCAGACAAGCACAGGGACCAGGAAACTATTTACATATGACCAACCCCTTTTTATCACTTTAACCCTCTATTTCCCCCTACCTGATCCTCCCCAAATCACTGAAATGCCTCCCTTTCCCCTCCTTTGGTTCCTCCCCTAAACACCCCATCCTGTGCAGTCCAAAACTGCATCCCATAATGTGTCCCACACCCCCAGGCAGTGACTTTCACTCAGTCCAAAAGGTGTTCTGGCATTGTCCTATCATGATGGGTTTCATATCTGGACACTGGGGCTGAGGCCGTCCAAGGGCAGCCTTGGCAGTGGACCAGACCAGGTGTCCCTTCCTCTGAGTCCTTAATTTGGGCTCTTGCCTGCCATTGGGCTCCTGTGCTCCTCTGGGCTTGTGGTGATGGGCCTTCAATAGGTTGATTCCCCTTTTGATGGAACCAGGTAGGGTATTATATGGACTTCCCCATCTGCCATAATCTATCTGTACTTCTTTGTGTCTGTGCAGGCAAGAATTTATCACATAACCAAACAGTGGTGTTTATCCACTTCTTGGCTTCCAGGAGGGTTCATTTTTGCTTCTACACTCATGTGGACATTGTCCTTTGAATTCCACTGTCCAAGTATTGAGTAATTAATATGATAGTTCACTTGAGTTCAGTATGAGGTGTAATTATCCATTCTGTCAGGTATTTCAATTCCCAATATGTACCTTTCAGCTATTGCTTTTAATGCAGTTTTCTTAATACCTTAAATTTTTCCAGGCTTGTCTCCAAAACTTCATCTAGTACTTGAGCTTCTTACAAAAGTGACAATAGTAACTTAAGAAAATACCATTGTGGCACTATCTCCTTGTGTTTCTATTCCATTGGCATATCTTCAGCAACAGGTAGTCCCTCCAAGCCACAGAAGTTTTGAGATTATTTCAGCTATTGATATGAAACATAAAGTCTGTAGACTTTCCTCCATGTACGTTTGTTTAATTGGTTAACTAGTCAGTACATTCACAACTTTCAGCCTTCTTTCTCCTCCATCCCCTATTATATTCTCAATTGTATAAATTCTCAATTGTACTATGTATCTGGAAAAAAATACTCTGGTCTTCTATGCCAAAATAGTTACTAGGCAGTTTTTGATAATAACAATAAAAGCTATCATGAGACACCTTGGCTATTTGGCCTTCCTCTTCTTCCCTTCTTTGTTTCCTTTCTTCTGAATATCTTATCACCCTTTTTCTCTGTCTTCCAGTGCTGAACCACCACCACTGCAGAAGAACTGCAGAAGAACTGAGATCACTCTCCCAAAACAATGAGTGAGGCTCAGACTCTCATTGTTACTTTCATTCCCATCCTTGCAAATGGCAGTAAATAGTTTGAACTGAGTTTCAATTAGCATAAAACCAAAATATTCTGCGTAGAACCACTGAGGCAAAAACACATTTTCCATAGTGTCCATTACATATTAAATATTTTTTCCTTAAACTACTCCTTTCATTCTGAACAACTGCTGCTCTAATGCATTAGATGTCTCTGAGGGAACCTTATTTCTTTCATAGTACTGATACTTTCACACATCCCTTATTTTTTCTAGTGTCTACTAGTGAGTTTTGGTTTGAGATTTGGACACTGAAATGGTCTTGCCTACCTGTGGGTACCTGCATGTGCACTTTGTGCTTAAATTTCTACTGCAGATCTGAATAGTACTAAGTAACTAAGTTCTCCTAAAATCTGCTGATCAACTGAATTGCTCTCTATGCTTTATTGCTTATAATGAGCAGTTATCTATTGATTATAATGAGCTGAGACACTTATATGTAGACAGACACAATTTGGTGTCAATCTCAAGATGATTCCTATGATCCTAATGATTATTTTCTACATTAAGCATCTTATCAGTAGACTGTGCTGCCTTTCAAGGCATCTTAAAGGGGTTTTATTCTGTAATTAAATATCTTCCGTGTTAAACAATTCAAATGGCACTACAAAAAAATGAGGTTTTAACACACCTGCAAACATTTTTTTCTAAGGGAAACTAATTGGTATCTGATGATGGGAAAGTTATAGTTTATTTTTTCTTGTGGCTTCTCCACTTGCAAGATGTGGGGAATTTTCCATTGTTTCATATTTAAATATTCCGGATTCCATGCTCGCTCTTTCACTGATCAGCAAATGTATCCATTGTACTGCTTCTTGTACTTATTCACCAATTTCCAAGCCATAAGACTATCCAGCTCCTCTTTTAGCCTTTATCCTGAGCTTTCTGAACTTTACAAGAGCATAAATCATAGAGTCACTGGATTCTTTAAATGCTCTCCTGTACTCGCTTGACCTTATTCTGTATTCTGAAAACTATCTCTTGGAAGATAACCTCAGTCTCTGGCATAATACTGTCCTCTACATTGAAAGTACCCTTCTGATAAAATTAAAGATCTGGGATGATTATAATGCATTAGATGATTTTCCTCTTTAATACTTTTTTTTTTGAGTTGATATTTTCCATGTACTTTATGAAGAAGCTGCATGAGCAGCTTTCTAACTTATAACTTTTTAACTTCTGAATTCTCATTCTTTACATCTATTAGTATGGCTTTTTTCCCCTAATATAACATCAAACTTATTAAAATTAGTAAATATCCCATTCATTTTCACTCTTATAATCTATTCATCTGTCCATTGTTTCTTTGAAAAAGTAGTTGGAATTGGTAAACTTTGTTTGTACTTTTCTTTATGAATCCAAGGAATATTCTCGTAGACTTCATAAGCTTTATGAAGAATTCTGGTTTTCACGGGTCTAGTGATCTCTATTTCGACATCCATCTTGTCGGGGTTTTTTTGCCTGCCACAGAGTGTGTTTTAATTTTTAAGCAGTATTAAATTTAAAGAAATATGCATGTTCTCACAATACCCTTCAATTTTATTTTATCTTATCTTTTGGCCTCAACTGTAATGATATAATCTATTATGATATAATCCCAGTAAGCTCATTGGCAATTCGGACATCAAAGCTTGTTTGCCAAAAATGGAAGTTTTTGTTCTAAAAAAGTACCTTAGTTCTGTGACAAGTTCATACATATATATATTTCATTATATATTTATATAAATATGTATATATTTTCCAAATATCTAATTTACATATTGAATTAATCAGACTGTATGAAAAAAAGAAATTCTCTGTAAGATTTTATTCTTTTGAGAAAATCACTTAAGAAGAATGCCATAGCCAAATAGTCAGACCTGACAAATCAAAGAAAGAAGATTGTCTAAATTCAACATTTTTCTACATTTTTTTCAAGTTGGAGTGTAAAATGCATGTGCATTATGTTGGTACCTCATACAACATATTTCAAACAACAAGCCCAGTGTATCTGGGCTACATTCCAACTTTTGACAATATAAGTGCTTTTCACTTACACTGTCAATACCTCCACTGAATGAGTAGCTGGACCATTTAAGAAACATCCTTTTTGTGGTTCTGACACATATTCCGATCTCATGTATTCATTGCCATTACTGCCTTATACTTCTGATTCAATTTCCTTTTTTATTATTATACTTGTGATTATAAAGCAGTGACAGGCATATCTCCAAATACTAATAGGTCAGCTTCAGTTCAAATAAGCATCCAAAAGTGTAGATACTCATCTGAAGTGAACTGCATATATATTAAGGCAGTTTCTTCAATCCATTCTTATGACTGGTATTGAATGGTTGCTGGTAAAATCAAATTTCAAGGCTTAAAACTAAATTGCAGTGGTTTAATTTATTTTAGGACATACCAGCCAAAGCAGAAACTAAAAATCCAGGCCATCTTGCATAGAAAGTGTGTTGATGTATTTTTTTTTTTTCCTTTCTTTTCTTCCGCTGGTTCATGGACTAAACTATCCTGGGATATATGTTGAAGTGTTCGTACTGTTGTGAAACTAGAAGAAGCAATGCTATCCAAATAATTTAATTACCACAAAGCAAAAGTAATAGATAAAATAGCATAAACAAAATAATATAGTTATCTCTTGAAAACTAATGAAGGGTATTTAAAATTGCCTGAAACACTGAATAAGTCTTCAGAACAAAACATAGAAACAGTTTTAGAACATTTTTTTCTTATCATAAATGACAAAACAAAAAATAGGGAGAGTGAAAAAAAAAATAGTTCAACAGAAAACCTACAAATAGCCTTATTTAGACCAGTGAAATTAAAAAATATTTTTGTTGGAAGTCCAGCAGGATATTGACTTTAAATCAATAGGTAACTTTAGAGATGTTTCTCATGCAGTATTAATTTTTGCATGTGTTTCTTGGAGACTGCTGCTAACATAAATGTGTAAGCTGTAGCTTTCATGTGTATTTCCTCTGAAATGAATTCTTAAGTATTTGTGAAGGCCATACATATTTCACCAAGCTGTTTATGGTATGTAAGCATTTCTAAATTTATTTTAGGAAATATGTCAGGGACAGATCCTACACACAGTCAATATGGACAGTGTGCCTTAAGTCAGGGCATAATGGAAAAAGATTTTTAAATGGCCTTTTTCACTGCCTTGTTGCTGATAATCTGAGTGTGACCATATTCTTTGTAGAAACAATCTGCCTTGACCAGACACTCTGCCAACCTATACTGTTCTCTGATAGTGATCTGAAGCAGAAAGTTAAACACAGGCTGGCATGGCAAAGCAAAGAGGGATCAGTTTTCAGTCTCTCTTTGTCATTATATTAGTTCAGGAACAGAAAGTAGTTTCTAAACTCCTGCCAAGGATATCAACTCTTGCCACATCAGTGTTCCTAACTCAGCTTGAGAGTCTAGAATGAGATGACAGAGGCAGTGCTGTGCAGGCGCAGTATTCACAGCATGTCACTTAGGTACAGCTGCCTTCCTTCATCACTGCTTTTGCATGAAGTCACCGACTCCTCTCCCATATGGAAATTAATTCTTTCACCACTGTATATTGCTTCCATATCCATTTCTTACCCTACCTTATCCACTTCATAAACATCTGGAATTTCAAACAGTTTTCTTGCTCTCTTTACAACAGTTGCCAAACTCTCTAACTAGGATGAAAAAAGTAGGATGGTATAACTGTAAGCAGGGCAATGTTCCTGGCAATTTTGGCTCAAACATACAATCAACATGTATTGGTTTAACAAACTGTTACCAGTATTATGCTCCTCTATCAACGTCTGCTGTTAAGTGATGCAGGTTATCATACATTTGAGCACAAAAGGATGCCTTGCATGACCTCACACTGACAGTTACAGTAGCTGGGCTGACGTGCCATATGCTGTTTTATTCCTGTAAGTCAGGTATAGGGCAGAGCCCTCTGCCAGTGAAATGGCTTGAAGGGAAAATTTTAGCACACCGTCTCATGTAATATGGGAGCAAAACCTAACATCAGCCACAACCCTGCACCCCTGCATCTCATCCACACACACACATGCACACCATCTAAGCTCTTCGAATGTAAGAGATGACAGGAGTATAGGCTAGACAGATGGTCTCCCTCCAACCAGAAAAATAATACTGGGAACACATGGATGAAAAAATGTTGGTGTGCACAGTAATTTACATGAAAGCCTATATACAGGATGTCTTGCCAGGACGTTCCAGCTCTGGATAAGGATGCAGGAGTTTATATCTTTATTTGAATCAATTTACTGTATGCTTTAAAGGGGGCAAGAGAGAGAAGAAAAAATAAATTTCAGCAGACAAAAATTAAATATAATTAAATAGTTAAATTCCAGTCTTTGTTCTGAAGGACTTCTCTTCAGCTTACCTAATGAAACTGAACTACATTCTTCTCATTTACATGGTTGTTAGTGCTCCTCTCAGGTAGGAGAGGGAAGGAGATAGTATAAGTAATGATTTAATTTTGAACTATATTATAAGGTAGCTTTCATAAAGCCCAACAACAGTAAAGTGGTTCATTACAATTTAGAGTCGCTGATGCAAAAAAGATCCCTGAGTGTGTGTGATCAATCTTTCCAAGGGCCAAAATGTTTTGCTGTTCCCAAGCTTAGTTTCCTTGTTTAGACAGAGTAAGTTGAGCCCACATGCATTTAGAAACCAACTTGAATTTTAATTTTATTCTAATGGCTAATTGTGTCTGTTATGGTTATGTGCCTCTAATTCTCACAAAGAAGCCCCTCATCTTTTGCAGAAAGACTCATTGGAGATTTTATAGGGTTATTGACCAAATCAGAAATGTGCAATCAAGGAAAACAGAGTTACTATTATCAGTGTATTAGAGGCAGAATTTGTTCTATTGCCAGTTATCCAGGGAGGAGGAAAGGCACATCTGCAAACTTTTCTGCAGAAGAAAGGCATTTTATTAGTACCTTTATTAGTGCATTTATTTATTAGATGTTTGTAGACTAGCCCCTTTTATTTGATGATAGTTATTTACAGCCCACTTTGTTCAACTGTCATGGTCACTTACTGCTTACTTTACAACTCCATGAAAAGAGGAGTCTGTAAAGCAGAAGTTATAAGGACAGGTCCGGGGGAATTTAATTATTTTACATTCTCTTTATTTTAATGTTGTAACACTTTATGTATGATGTGAGTGGGAATTTTTCAGTGGTACTGAAAGCCTGACTGCTTTTCTAATCCATTTATTTCATTCATCTGTCTATATCAATCAGTTTCTATATCTCATCCTGTTTAAATAAAAAAATCTATAATATTAGAACAAAGCTGTATCATGTCTTCCAACCAGAGCTTCCACTGACCTCAGTGTGAGTTCAGTGTGTGGAACTCTTCATTTTTTCTTCTTCTTACTTAGTTTAAAAAGAATAAAAAAATGTCTGATCCACTTTCAAAGTTATGGCTGAGTAATACAGATTTGCTACTGGTGTCCAAGGGAAAACAATTTCCTAAGTTTGAGTGTTGAGCACGGAGCAGAAGTGACAGAACATTTTGTCAATGGAAAACATTATATAGAGCTATTTAAAGGTTGTCCTCGACCTTTCCACCTCTTTTAAAGCCTCTTGAGAGCAATTTAAACTTTTCTTCTGCCAATTGCCTACTGTCAGTTCCATAATTGTGTTTGTTCTCTCCATGCTATGGATGTAAAGTATCAGAGCGCGTTATGGGGACATCTTCCAAATCCTCTTTTAAACTCATCTGAGAAAGAGCCCTCAGATTCAGCCAGGTCAGCCTTGACAGTTAAAGTTCACAGCAAGACTTTTGTTTCCTTGATCTCCTCTCAAGCCAAATTTTACAGACGGTGAATTGAAATCTGACCTGAATCAAGACAATGGAAGGCTTATTACTGACACTGATGAGTCCAAGATTTTAAATACCTTTTATGTATGAATTTTCCTCTGAGATACATATGTGTATGCATATATATATGTATCTATGCAAATAGTTGTAGGTATCTAATACTGGTAAATTGCATGTTGTAAGGCTAAATTTTAGATTGTTTGTAAGCAAATTTCTTATACCGAAAATGCTCTATCAATATGATTTTGTCCACTTATGAAGTGTTCTAGAGAGTGCTATTTTCAACACAGCCTTCGGGGAAAAAATATTAAATACTGCAGGTGCTTACAAATGCAGACTTTTTCACTGCTCAGGTCTCTTATGTATAATGCCCAAATATATAGCACAAATAGGTACTACCACAATGACACTGTTAAATTGTTGGAAAGTCACTTATTGTATATTGAAGAACCCTACAGAATTCCTGATCTCTAGCCATAATTGTAAAATACAGAAGTGGAGCAAGAAGTAAGTTACTAGAGGGAATTGCATTTGTTGATCTCTTTTCTCTATTCTTAATTTCAGCATCCTCATTTGAAAAGCAACATAAAAGCATAAGTCAATGTTGTGCTAGCAGATCAGGAAAAGCCCACAACAGGTTCATGTAGGCTGTCAGTACTCACATTTGCCTAGTTTGGGGGTTTACTGCATGTATTTCTGTGTCAAAATTGGTGCAATATGTGGAACATCAGCTTTTATTTCATGTACAAGTGAGGCATCATCATTTAATACAAAGATGGAAAGTATGAGCACAATTGCTCTGAAGCAATTTGAAAGGAGTTTCACAAATTCATCATGGGCAGAATAGCATCTTATTACAAAATCTGCCTTTTCTAGTTGCTGATGTAACCATCATTTTTGTGGTAGTCTGAGCACAGTAAATAAATACAGTGAACAGTGGTAATAGTTTTGGATACTTGTGGATATATTTATGGTAACAGTACCTATCTCTCAACTGTTCTATTTCAAAATATGACTTCTAGCAATGCGAAGTACTAACTGAGAAAACTTTTTGTCTTTATTCCTTCCTTTGAAGACAAAGACAGGGATTTGCTTGCTGCAGGATGGTAACCAGGAGCCTTTCAAAGTGCGACTGCACTTAGCCAAAGATATTTTGATGATCCAGGAGCAGGATGTGATCTGTATGTCTGGTGAGCCTTTCTATTCTGGTGTAAGTAGTTTTTATTTTTTCTTTAAGAAAATATACTTACATATCTGAGTGTTGCCTATAGAGTTGGTAAGACAGTTGATAGAAATTGTTATGGCAGGGCTTTGCTGGTAGAGGAATTATCTGCTATCATCTATTACTTTGGATGCTTTATATGGTAGCACAACACCAGAGTTCACGTGTGATGCCAGTCCATGCTGCGAGGGTCACTAGTTTTATCAGCACATGTTAATAAAGATGGTTTTCAGCTGGAACAGTGTAATAGTATGATTTATGTATTACTCTTTTTACATGATGTGTCAGATTTCTTATTTAAGCATCATATTGAATTTTGTGGATAAGAAACTGCTCTTTGCAGACAATTATTTGGAAGTTCTGTAAAATGTTATATAGAAGAATTTTGTAGCTTTTGGAACTATTGTAATGCTAAGTTTTTATTTAATTCTAGAAAATACCTAAAAAAATAAAAGCAGCCATTTACTGTTCATTTCTATAGGCATTTTTATAGATATGTAGTTATATTTTGTAGAGATATTTTAGGATTTATGGAAAACTATCATAAACATTGTGTTCTTCCTTTGAACTAAATAAAATTATCATAGGATTTCACATTAAATCTTGTGAGGCATAGTAGTGTAATACCTGTTTATGCAAATGTTACCTGACTGCTATTATGTCTATCTGATTTATTAATTAATTGCTGATGTTGACATATCACAGTCTCTCTAAATACAAGTTTTGTAAAATGAAACAAAGCAGAAACCAGAAATAAATTAGTAGAATGTTAGCAGTGCTAACAGTGTGGAAGATGAATGGAAACTGTATAGGAGAATCCATTAAGATCTCAAAGTGAATGGTTTTGAGTTTTCCTCTGAAACAAAAGGAACACACTGCCTATACTGTCTCCATACAGACTGAGTTTATTTGCATGATGAATTTAGCTTTTGACAGTTTTATGCTGTACAAATACAATTTACTAATACAGGTCTGTGTGCTTTGTATGGAATATAGATGCTCTTTTTACCAATCAGACTCAACTGTTCCTCAACATACAGGACATCTAGAAGCCCAGATAGAAAGAAATTATGAGTTCAAGCTCAGGCTATGCTTGTTCAATTAGAAACACACACTGTGGCACTGTTACCCCACCAACCCCATTCTGACATTATTTATGAAAAGATTTTATAACTCAAAAATATGACTTTCATTATTGTGCTGTAATATCTATTACTTCTACTGAACTTGTTATTTAAATATCTTCATTAAATGCATATTTAATTTTTTCCCATTTCACGGCAAGGCTTTCTCTTAGAGATTTGCTCTCTAGTTTTGCAATGGCAATGTAGAAAGTAGTGGATGATTTGCTTCACCAATTACACTCCCCCTCTCCTATTTGCATATTGAATGCATAACTCATTAACTCATTGATATTCACGTGATGATGATGAGTTTCTTTTCTCTTGGAAATATCATTGTTAGGCTAGTGACTTTTGAGCACTTACCCTGATTTCCTATGGCATTAAGACCAGGTCTTGAATCAGTGGGTTCATTCCAACTAAGGGTGATTGGCACTTCACAGACAGTTAACTGTCCTTTTGTCACAGGACATTTAAATCACCTGGAATCATGTACTTGTACAGCATGATCAGACAAGTCTCACAGGCTTCCTTTTTTTTTTTTTTTTGCATTTTTTTCCTCATTTTTATTCCTGATTTATTAGGTTTCTTGTTTGTTTGTTTGTTTTTCTTATCTTTTACTTTGCTTGGTTGATTTTATTTTGTTCTTTCTGTCATTCTAGATGATGGACCAAGTCTATTTTTTTTTACATGCGTTCTACAGAGCAAGAGCAAGTGTTTTCATTAGCAACAGACTTTGAATGCCTTAACGAACAAACTCCAAAGAATAAAAATTAAATTTGTAGCTGAGGAACATAGCTTTGTTAAATTTTACAGACAAGCAATTACAGTAGAAGTTCTTTTTAATCTGTTTTAATAAATAATTTTAAAATAATTTGATTATAAGGTTTTACTTAATCACTTCTGCACTGTTAAAGAGCAAAAGACTATTACTATGTTTCTAGATCAGAACAGTATCTCTTCTGTTTGTTTGGTCTGAATCAATTTCCATGCTCTTCTGCATAGGGCAGACTTTAAACAGGCACATAACATTCCAGTGGTATCCTGATCTGCATCCTGCGGAATAATCTAAATTAAATCAATGGCTCCTTAAGAATGAGGTACTGCTTAATGTGAAGGGGTAAGGACCTAGTTCTTAATTTAGAACACTTCCTTTTTGGTGGAAAACAAAGTTTTAATTTCCCAAGGTGCTAGTCTCCCAAAACTGAAGAGGTGCAAAGGAACCTTGTTTCTTCTTCCATTATTTACAATTTGGACTAAGAAAATAAAATGCATAAAAGATTATAAGCAACATAAACAGTGTAAAACACTAAAAAAGAAAGCATCTGTTTCTTTAGTAAGCTTTGTAAAATGATAGTGTTCATGAGGGTCTTGCAGTATTTTTACATGTAGCGATTCCATAAAGCATCTAAGATCATTCAAACAATCACAGGTTAGATCTAAATTTAAGCATCAGTTGCACCAATAAGTATTACAGAGATTTGTTTATGTGTGCGACAAGAAAGAATTGCTTTCTAAGAGACAGAAATGTGCATTCTGCATTATACTGCTAGTGGGTATCTGGTGTAGATTTGAACTCCAGTGCTAATGACCAGAAGTGAGATGAGAACATTTGGTGAAACTCAAAGACTAGAAGGCCATGTCTTTACTAATCCAAATGAAAACCTTGCCTATAGAGAGGCTTTACAGTACGGGAAGTGTATGCCTGAGTTGGAGTAGCCTGTGTTCTGCAGATATCCATGAGTCTGTGGGAAAACTGGAAGATAAGACTGGTGACTGTTAGGTCAGGTGCACTTTTTTTCTCCTCTAAGCTACCAGACCCTCACAAAATATTTTTTCATAATTGTGGTATTGCCAACAGACAGCTTTATAATTATAAATGTAATTATCATAAATCTCCATGACAGTTTCTTGTGGAACAGAACAGTTAGGATTTTTCTCTTTTCATTTGAAAAATAAGTGCTCTGTAAACAGCTGAATTAAACCATGTAGGAACTTCATCAATATTGATGACAGAAGAACTTTATTTTATATTTCCTTTTAAACGTATTTCTTGAATTACATAAAAGTATACACACAGAAGTTTGTTAAATGGTGTTCCAGATGACAATGTGCAGTACGGTGACTTCCAGTCTCTTGAGACATATAGGTCAATAGCTTGGACTAACAAGGATAGCCTAATACTGACCCTCTTGAAAATTATAATGGGAGGGGGGATAGCCTAAGTTCTGGTATGTCTGATCTGAAATATGACTCTCCAGTAGATATATTCCTAGGAAAAGTTTTAATCTTTGCAATTCCAGAATCAAAATTTTTGTTTGAGTTAAACTTCACAATTTCTGTCACCTTCCATGAACATCAGAAATTCAAGTAAAATGATTATTGTGTTTTATCAAGAAAAATAGTTTATCTTTCCAAAGAGCCATTGTTTTTTTCTTCTTTTCTTTAATAGATCTTATTTGTTTACTAATTGTACTGAGAAAATTTTATAATCTAGTGTATGTGTGTGTGAGATCCATAGATCAAGGATATGACAATGTATGATCTGACAAGATGCATGATTTGAATCTGCTACTGTTTTTCTAAAAGACTGAAAATAAACTGTGACCAGCTGTCAAATTGCTAAATTCAGTTACCAGGACAGTTTGCTTTTTTACATCATATTCTTACAGATTCTGTTAGAGAGTCACAGATTTTCCAAGATACTGCAAACTCATCTGATGAGAACATGCAGATGATTCTCATTTCTTTCAAGTAATGTAATTCTATGCTGCTCTGTAGTAATGCATTAATTACAGAATCACAGAATCGCTTGAGTTGGAAGGGACCTTAAAGGTCATCTAGTCCAACTCCCCTGCCATAGGCAGGGACATCCCCCACTAGATCAGGTTGCTCAGGTCCCATTCCAACCTGGATTTGAATGTCTCCAGGGATGGGGAATCCACCATCTCTCTGGTCAACCTGTTCCAGTGTTATACCACCCTCATGGTGAAAGACTTCTTCCTTATATCTAAGTGAAACATTAATAATTTATTTTTAGCATTTTTTAAACTAAGGATCTTTTGGGGAGATTGATGTGAATATAATTCATAATTTCAATGCTAAAAAAAGTGAATGCACATTTGGAGTAGTATGGCGTTTTTCCAAGAATTTGACTGAGATTGATACAAACGTATCTGAACGTAACCTATGGACTGTAATTGGCTTTTTGATAGATAAAACACATTCATCAATAACACCTTTTCCAAGGTCAGAAAGTAACACTAACTTAAGTTGTTGAACTGCAGCCAGACCTGATTATTGGCATTATTAATTACACAATCATTCTTCTTTTTCTTGTAAAGAGAAGAACATATTATATCTCACTTTTAAAGTTGTCCTTTTGCTATTGTGATACCGAATGTGTTGAAAGATTTATAACTTTATACAAAATCTATATGGTATTACAAAAAATTAGTTTCAACTTACTTATAAATTTTGCAGAACAGCATGTATTTCTTGATTTTTGTTTATTTGTTTAAAATATAAAGGTGGTATTAATTTTTAAGTTTCAATTCAGAACATATAACTTGACTGTAAGTTACCTGAGTAATCAGATGAAGTTATTACATGTCCCTTACTTGCACATTTTACAATTTTTGAGGCTTCCTGAAAGTGAATTTTAAATCTGTTACATTGAATCCTCTTTTTTTGAGAGTTTATTTTTTTCTTTTTATATACTTCAGTATGGGTAAAATGATTTCAATTAACATTAGCAATGTTAATGAGTAGAAAAATAAATGAAGAAAGAAGTGAAAAGCTTAAAATAGTAAACATGTTTTTGATTTATTTTCTGTATTGTATTTATTTCTGTGTTTAGTGTTTTGATTCTGGTGTGTGATTGAACAGTATGAACAGTGTCGAAGTGAAACTCGCTGTCCTGGAGGGAATTGCAAATATGTAAAGAGATAGGTCACCTTTCAACCACTTTCTGTTCTTGTTATCTTTAAGAATGGTGATTTTTTTTTTTTTTTTTTTATCGTGTTGGTATCTGTCAGCTATTCAGTGGAGTGAATAGCTTCTTTTTTTCACAGAAGTCGTCAAATATCTATCAGATGGTGGTAACTTTTTTTTCCCCCTGACAATCTGGACAGCTTTTATGTGACAAACTAGAACTGACAGATGCAAATATCATTATTTAGGGACACCCTAAGCCAGCTTATTTTTCTGCAGCTACTTAAAAATAAAAAGCATAACAATCTACTGAAGTTCAAACACAGGATTGGCAATTGTAAAGGAAAATTTGAAAGTACAGAATAGCTTTTTCTCAATGGAAGAAGGTTTTTCCCCACAAAAAAAAATCCCAAATCTTGCAAATCAGAAAACACTTGGAGAACCCAAAGCATTGATCAATGGCAGTGTATGATGTGAGGCAGTAGCTGGAAATTACAATTATCACAAAACTACAGAGAATGTTCTTTACCAAGCTTAGTGGCAGTTCAGATCCATACTGACTTTGGGTTTGTTGTTTTTTCCTCTTTTAGTTCTATGTTAAGAAATGCAATACTTTTGAAATAAATCAATCATAGGAGTAGAATTTTTATAAGTAGATATTTAGATGAATGTTTCTCCTTTTAGGCATATGCTATAGGACTGGGAACATTTTGAAGTGAGAACAAGGGAATGGTCAGGTACTCTTGCTCATTCCAGTCAGTGTTAACAGGCTACAAAACACAGCTGTGATTATCGTCCTCAGTCTTAAGCACGGCTGCAGAGGAAGGTGGATTTCCAATTGACTAGACATTCCGCCTCCATCTCTTACTGCCAACCTTCTCCAGTTGCATGAGGAACTGAAATAAGGAGACAAGCTTCGAATGTCACACGACAGAAGTTGTTAACAGATGAGCAAGTCTGCTGGCAAACTTTATTAACACTATTAATTCAAATTGGAAATGTGACTGACCTGTGTCCCATGTCCTTTATACTCAGAATGAGTGTAAAGTTTGACTGCTCATGTCAGTTAATCCAAAGAAATGCCAGTAAGAAAGAGCAAAGCATTACCAAAAAGAGGATATAAAATGTCCCTTCTTGAAAATGTGTGAAATAATTTAATGCAAAAAAAAATCTCGTGACATTTACTTAATTCAAAATGTACTATGATTACTGACAGCTGATAAACTACATGAGAGTGTGGCCTTGAAGGTATTATGGCATCAAATGTTAACAGGCTGATTTATGAAGTTGCTGTCAATGTATTGATTATATCTTTATATTTCATTACTACATTTTAAAAATTATATTCTAAAGTTTTCCTCCTTTTTTTTCCCTATAGTTTTTTATGTCACTGTTCTATTGTAGCTTCCTCTCCATGTCTATTCCTCTATTACCACCTACTCTTTTTTTCTGCACTCATTCAGGTTTTTTTCATGTTCTTCCATATGTGTAGTACCTTGGTTTCTGTTCTATCCACTGTGAAAAGAGAGGTCTTGTTTACAGTCTGGACCTAGACAAATTAATTCCTCATGCCTTCACTCTTGTAAGATGAATAATCAGACACACTAGTGTCCCAAACTGAAAATGTAATATTGATAACCTGGTAGAAAGGTTGAGTAATGGAATATTGAAGTTTCACACACTGTTAACTCAGTTTTATGAAGAGTTTTGAAATTTATTTGTCCTTTTGTTCAACTGTTATTCAACTACTTTCATAGAGATGGATTATTAGATCACATTAGATTGCTAGTTTATGTTATACAGAATAAATAATTTGAGAGTATTACTAACTAATCATGATTGTTAAGTCAGTTAAGCAATTATAAACTTTCTTTTACATCACATACCAGTCAATATGAAATTTTTGAATCTTTACTCTGCTCTAAAATGTAAATGTTACAAATAACATGAACTCTCGACTAAATGTAGATAGTTAATGATTACATAGGATTCTGTGTTTTCCTTTCCTGACTATTTACTGTTGCTCTGTGCTCACAAGGTCATTCTTCACTTCTAATCTCAGATGACATCTGTGATCTCAGATTTTACAGATTTTATACAGATTTACAGATCTTTATGATCTCAGATGATACAGATTATAAGGAGAGGTTTTAATATATCTTTAATGAAAGCCTGAAAGACATTTCTTCTGTTTCACTGCATAGCTTTGAAGAAGTTTTTTGGCAAAACTCTTAGTTCTCCTTTCCAGTCAATGAACATATGTGTGGATGAGGAATTTTCTGAGTTACAGGCATGAAAAATGCTGACAACTTGGCCGCAGCTTTGTACTTTCAATAAAATGATAACTACTTCTGTTCTGTTTTAGGAAGTAGCTTCTAAAACACTGTTCTGTATCTTGCATTTATAATCATAGAATCATAGAATGGTTTGGGTTGGAAGGGAGCTTAAAGATCATCTAGTTCCAACCCCCCCTGCCATGGGCAGGGACACCTCTCACTAGACCAGGCTGCTCAAAGCCCCATACAACCTGGCCTTGAACACTGCCAGGGAGGGGGCAGCCACAACTTCTCTGGGTGACCTGTGCCAGTGTCTCACCACCCTCACAGAAAAGAATGTCTCCCTACTATCTAACATAAATCTAACCACTTTCAGTTTAAAGACATTACTGTTTGTGCTATCATTACATGCCCTTGTAAAAAGTTTAAAGATCCTAGGAGCTCTAACTTTCCCTCAGTTTGGTGTAATGTAGATAGCAAAAGTGATAATGGAATTACAAGCTCATGGGAGATTTTGTGTAGTCTTGGTATTGAAATAAGCAATTTTTCATCAGAATCACATTTTAGTTTTTAAACTTGCAGATGAAGTTGCTTTTGGAATGTGAAAATCCATTGCAAATTCAATCATAGAATAATGCAAATAGAGAGGAAAGTGAAACTAAATAAAATGTTAATAGACAAATTTACATCTGACACAGACTTTTAGTTAGATATTATTTTAAGCAGACAGTTGGAATCAATGGAGCAGCGCTAACTTTAACCTGGAAGAGCATAAATGATCAATTGGAATACTTTGAGCACTTCTTTACTGGTACAAAATGTGTTGCTTTCCAGAATTGTGATCATGTTTTATTAATGAATAGCTATAATGCATTTTAAGAACTTAAAGCTACTAGACAAGTGAAAGGCATTTTATTATTGTTATTGTTCGGTTGAAATGCTGATTAAAGGCTTCAGAACAAAATAATCTACTTCAGTTTGCTTGTCAAACTTCTTTATTGTAGTAATCATTATATAAAAATATTACTTTACATAAAAATATAGTGCTTTGCAGACAAGGTTTATTCAGTTCACCTTGGTTGAAGATGGCACTGAAAATGTAGCTTTGTTTGGGTTTTTCATGAGTCACATGCAAAGAGTTGCATACAGAGTCACATGCAAATCATGGAAGTCACAAAGAAAAGCTTACTCAAATAAGAGTTTTCTGGCAAAACACTTTGAAGTTAAAATCTGTAACATAAAAATATTTATTCAAGTTACTTTGCAGCTGTAAAGTGCGGATTCATCTTTCCAAGTTAAATTTGACAGCCTGGTCTATGCTCCATGGAGGGCATAGGTGATGAAGATGATTATCACCCAACTTGGGCACCTGCTTTGACTTACCTGTGTTGAATGTATTTTTTTTTCTTTACTGATTAGAGCAGAAACTTGCTTGACCAATAGCTCAGTTTTAGATGGGTTAACTGTGGTTAGATGAGTCCTATTATTTTTCTTCTAAACTTCTGGGTAATAAAAAGAGGAGGTGATCAGAGCTAGAGTCTGATCCTAAGCCAAAATTCTGGCATATGAAAAGTGTGATGCTTCTGACAGTTCTGGAAAAGCTGTTTCACTATATTGTTGATGTGAGGTTTGCAATTGCAGACTAGGGGATTATTGATGGTTTACTAGTGAAATATATAACTCATATGTAATTCTGATTTGTATTTTTGAAGATCATTAATTGTTTGCATGTTTGTAATTGTTAGATGTCATGCTACAAAGAGTATGTAAGTCTTTACACTTAAGATACACTGAAGTAATGTTTCTTTATTGTAAGACTGAGAAGTGTGTTGAGTTAGCCTAGGTTAAATACAATTTAACCTAGTGATGGCAATTAAACCTACAATTTAACCTAATGATGGCAGTGCCATCATTAAACATCACTTCAGTGGATCTGGTTTGGAATAGCTTTGTAGAGGTTTCATTGTCTCTGTCACTGGTAAGTTTTTGATGAGAGACTGGCTCACACTTTGATGAGTGGCTGACACTGTCAATCTATACTGATTGTGTTGGAATATACGAACATATATAGATAAAATATATATGCAGGCTTATACTATGCAATATATATAATGAAATTAGTATAAAATCTAGAACGCATATAGAGGTCATTAAAAATGTATATATGCCATATTTTTTTATCTGGACATATAGTGTATCTGCTACTGGGATATTTTGCCACTAACCAAATTGACTAATACAAATGATCTTTCGGAATAGAAATAACAAGACAGACTAGAAACAAAAAAGTCTTTTTTGAAAATGGTCATATCTAAGACAGATACTAGCCTACAGTTCTGATCTTATTGCATTGCAGTACTTGCTAATATGGTATGAATTGAACAAATGAATTTTTGTCTGAGACAGGACCTCTGCTTTTTTTCCAAGCCTTGTCTTTCACAGAATCACAGAA
>VZRW01004560.1:0-24804 GCA_013398125.1 Aegotheles bennettii | reverse complement strand
CCTGGAGAAGAGAAGGCTCCAGGGAGACCTTAGAGCCTAAAGGGGCTCCAGGAAAGCTGGAGAGGGACTGGTGTCAAGGGCAGGGAGTGATAGGATGAAGGGGAATGGGTTCCAAGGGGAAGATGGAGGAAGGGGAGATGGAGATGGGATGTGAGGAAGAAATTGGTGTGAGGGTGGTGAGAGCCTGGCCCAGGGTGCCCAGAGAAGCTGTGGCTGCCCCTGCCTGGCAGTGTTGAAGGCCAGGTTGGATGACGCTTGGAGCAACCTGGTGTGGTGGGAGGTGTCCCTGCCCATGGCAAGGGGGTTGGGACTTGATGAGCTTTGGGGTCACTTCCAACCCAAAACAGTCTGGGATTCTATGATTCATTCTATAAAGCATCAAAGCCTACTTTGGCAATGACATTCTTTACTCTTTTATCCTGAGAATACCTCCTGTATCAGGTGCAAGTTACCTATCAAAGAAAGCTCACATGAGCTCCAGAGAAGTTGTCTCAGTCCAGCGCTGTTCAACTGTTCATCGTATGCTTTGGAAACGTTGCAGGAGCACCTCGTATCTGTGAGTGACACGACACCTGCAGAAAGGGACCAAGATATGGTCAAGCATTTAAAAAGCCTAAAGGGAATTGTAACCCTTGGGGAGTCTGCTCCAATGCCTGGCAAAGCCTGACTACAGTGGGAGGTTTGCCCCCATCAGGAGCCTGGGGATTGGGTCCCACGTAGTTACTTTTCATTATTCTTAAAATCAATAAGTAGATACCAACTACTCTTGAAATGAATATCAAGATTAATTGACCCAAGTGGTAAGTATTGATCCAGGAATGGCCAATCAATCGTCAAGGGATGATAAATCTTGAATTTTATAGGAACACAAAGCCACGAGCAGGACCAGCCTTGGGTTTGCAGTGGTGAACGATCGTGTAGGGAGCTCCTGGGGCAGGATACGTTGCCAGCATGTTTGCAGAGTGAAAGTACTCCCAAAATCCAGGATTTTTTCTTCCTCTTGAGTGCAGCTCAGGTGAAGTTTGTCACATATGCCAGGCAAAATCAGAGTGCCTCATTATCACAGAGGGCAGCTGAAGAGGTGTCCAGGTTGAGTCTTCCTCCAGCATGGACAGACATGGGCAGAAATGTTTGGGGATCTCTTTGGATAGCAAGCTCCAGAAATGTACCTGATTTCTTTGGGCACTGGAGTTTTTTTAAAGCTCTTTAAAGACACCAGGAGTGAAAGGTGTTGTTTACCTGGGAGTGAATCACAGCTTCTGTGGGGCAGAAGGTGGCCAATCTGGATGAACTTTTAATAAAATAATACATGCAACATTACCAGGTAATGAGATTTATCAATATCATTCCAGACAATGGTATTACTGATCTCTTGGAGTTGCAAACACCAGAAATCCATTGGATCTTTGTCTGATTATTTTTGGCCAAGCACAACCCAGAAGGTTGGTCCTTTTTTTGTCTTATGAACTTGAGAATTATTTATTTTAAAGAAAAATAATAGAAGTGTTTAAACCAGAAGGGCATTTCAAATCAAAAGGGAGTTAGTTAGTACTCTAAAATCACAGACCAGGACTGTGTCTATCCAGGAGCTGCACAGAGCCCTTGCTTTGACAAGATTACAGCCCAAAGAGCAGAGAAACATGGGGACAGGCTGTGACCTGCAAGAAAATCTACCTCTTGCCTGCCCATATCAACACAAAATTCCAGCACTTGGGACTTCAGGCACTGCCTTCAGGAGACTTCCAAGCCATCTAGAGAAAATTTCCTTAAAAGGTTTCCTCCTTTTCCCCCCCAGCAGCATCTCTGTGCCCCTTTAACCACATTCCCATTCCCATTCCAGTGGTGCTACCCCTCCCGAGCATCCGTGACGTTTCTTCAAAGGGGGAGCCACCGGGGAACTGCCAAGCAGTATCTAGACCTCTGGGATGTGAAATATTTGTATTTTAATTGCATTCTTTGTTCTTATTTCTAATAAAGGATGATATTATGAGGCCTGGGGGCCATATTCCTCTTTCTAGGGATTGTTACTGTGCAATGATAAGAAAAATGCTACGTGATGTGGAATATGAGCTCAACAAAAATGCCCTTCAATGTGAGGAAATATCCTATCTGCCTTCATAACCTGAGATGGAGGGAAGTACAGCTGAGAGCTCTTCCCTTGAGCACTGCATCCTACTCCGCATTTACTCTTCATTTTTATTTTCTATAGACTCCCGTGGATGACACTTACAGGCAAAGAAGAGATGGGATTTTTATTTTTTTTTTAAAAAGTGTACAGGAGGCACAGATACAAAACCAATTATTTATTAATCAGTTTCAGTCACACACCTCCTGTGCATCATTTGGAACATTTACCCTGTAGGCAGTGAAGAGCGATCAGGTGAGAAATTTGGGTTTGTGTCTTGCCAGACGAGCTTGACAACTTCATGCTGAACTTCAGCTCCCCATCTCTGTCCTTGCAACAGAGGTGTGTGTTTAATTGAAACAAAATTCTAAGCAAAAGATAATTTTTTTCTCAAAATGTTGAATATCTACTACCCAAAATGTATATAAATGTATGTAAATGTATAGAGAATCATAGAATCATAGAATCATTATGGTTGGAAGGGACCTCCAGACTCATCAAGTCCAGCCTTTATCCCATCATATTCCTAACCATTAGACCATCAAACCATGGCCTCAAGTGCCTCATCAACCCGTTTTTTGAACACCCCCAGGGACAGTGACTCCACCACCTCCCTGGGCAGCCCATTCCAGTGCCCAACCACCCTCTCAGGAAAGAACTTCTTCCTAATATCCAACCTAAACTTCCCCTGATGGAACTTGAGGCCATTTCCTCTCGTCCTGTCATCAGCAATTCGGGAGAAGAGACCAACACCAGCCTCACTACAACCTCCCTTTAGGTAGCTGTAGAGGGCAATAAGGTCTCCTCTCAGTCTCCTCTTCTCCAGGCTAAATAACCCCAGAGTTTTTATAAATGTATATAAATTTATATAAATGTATTTATATTACTATTTTATTAATACATGTGTATATATGTATCTCCAGTCTATGAAGTGGCCTTGGTTTTGCACTGGAAAAAGGACACCCAGCCAGTAAACATTCAAGAGAAGTAAGAATTTCATCAAAAAAACAGAAAGAGAGAAAGGACAGCAAAAATTGTACAAGAAAATTCTCTCTCAAATGCTGCTCAGCATGGCTTTGACTTCTGTGGGCTGTTGGAGCAAAGTTGTTTGATATCTCCAGTGGGACCTACCCTAAGTAAACACTGAGCAAGAACTCAGGACACAAACTTATGTGTACAGTGCTGAGAATATCATAGATAAGAGGTGATCAGGAAAATAAGATTCCTAATCATCTGACAAGGAAAGGACCTAATGAAACAGAGCTGGGTACAAATTTCCCCTAATGAATTTTACCAATTCCCATTCTTCTTATACAATTTCAGCATTTAGCAACAATTTAATCCTAATGTTTGAGCTTTGGTCAATAGCATAAGTTCCTTACTCTACTGAGAGCAGCAGGACTATGAAGATGATGGACTGTATGATCATGCCAAGGGACTGATTTCTCATTATTTAAAAGAGCAAGATGAGCTGGGATGCTGGGACCAGTGCTCACCCCTCATCCCTTCCCAAACTTGCACCTGTAATGAGCACACGCAAAGGGATCTTCACATACAAGTCTGGTTATATGTAAAATACCTATTACTAACTGATAAAGCAAGAAGAGTTAATTGAAGAGTATCAGCTACCTGACTTGCCTGGCAAGATGTCACTCCATTGCCCTCAGGTAGATGCAGATGTAGGTGTTGGACATTAAAACCTGGCAGTGGGCACTGTGAGGAAGAAAATTAGCAGCAGCGAGGAAGCATCGCAGCCTGCCAGACTTTTATTGAGGCAGGTTATAAAATGCTTTTGTTCACATTTTCCAAGACTCATTGGCAGCCTCGTAATTGATGACAGAGCTAAGAGAGAAAGCGTCTCCCTCCAGCGCCGTGCAAGGCTCCCCACACCATTGATAATGACCTACTTGCATTTACAAGAAATAAGTCCTAGCATCCTTTTATTGATACAAAACTGCCCACCATTGAGGAAGTCCAAACAGCTCTGCAGAAGCTAAAGATAAATAAAGCTCTTAAAACCTCCTCCATTTCTCCTGAGCTGCTAAAGTCTGTGGTCTCTTAATTGCTACAAAGCTATAGACACTGTCCAAACTCATTTGAAAGAATAATCATATACTCGATAACCAGCACATTGGAACAGCAATAATAAAATACCACAGAAAAGGAAAGATGACTAAGCAAGAAGGTATTGCTTAGTGTAATTCTATTTTTAATACCTGGAAACTTTTGCTTGGGTTATGCTCTGAAGGTTTGCTGTCAGAGTGATTCCCATGACAAAATCATCTCAGAGCCAGTCAATATTTTTGAATGCGCATCTGCAGCTTGATGCTTCTGTAGGGTGAGATCCTAGGGAGTTCGTTTAGCCTCAACTGCAACTCCAGTAGAAGACTTGGCTGAAGAGGGACTTGGTAATTTTTTTTTTTATTCTTATTTGCTTTTCTTTTGCAAAACTGTGGGACCAGTCCTCCACAGGACATGTTTGCAAGGGAAGACCAGAGATGTCCTTTCTGTGGACTCCACCACCACCACAAGGGCAGGCTGAGTACCTACTCCAGGGCCACAAAGCAAGATGGATTGGGAACCTCCCTGCTCAGTTTTGGGACCCCTAAAACAATGAGTAGGTTGCCCCAACACTTTTGGATCTCTTGCTAATTGGCTGGCTGATTTGGTCTTACTCCTGCAGGCTGACCTTGTTTCCTTTTAGGGTCCCTGGCAAATCCTAGAATCATAGAATCATCTTGGTTGGAAAAGACCTTTGAGATCATCCAGTCCAACTGTTAACCCAGCACTGCCAAGGCCACACTAGACCATGGTCTTCAGCACCACATCTACACGGCTTTGAGATCCCTCCATGCATGGGGACTCCACCACTGCCCTGGGCAGACTAGGCCAGGCCCTGACAGCCCTTTCCATGAAGGAATTGTTCCTCAGATTCAGTCTAGACCTTCTCTGGCACAACTTGAGGCTGTTCCCTCTTGTCCTATCACTTGTTCCCTGGGAGTAGAGACCGACCCCCCCTTGCTCCAACCTCCTGTCAGGAAGTGGCAGAGAGCAGAAGGTCTCCCCTCAGCCTCCTTTTCTCCAGACTAAACTCATAAATGCACAGCAGCTCTACAGATTCAGACCCTGTGGTGGCAGAGTCAGCCATCTAAATTAACCTCTCCACCAAAATTCACACCAGCCTTTCAAAATCCACTACATTCAGAGGCCAACAAACTCTACACTAGACCAGTGACTCCAATGAAGCCCCTGCAGAATTACACCAGCTGAGGAGTTGTCCAATAAGCACCACCGCAATGCTGGAATGCTGCAACGATGGTGGAGAAAAGCTCGTTTAAAGATGTTATATTCCATTGTATCTTCCACAGAAAATGATCATGAATTTGCAGATCTCCCCATAAGTCACCATAAAAACACGTCGTTTTCTTCTGATCTTTAATTCCTGGAGTAGCTACTTCCTTAATTGTAGTTTACAGATAATTCCAGGTAGAGTAGGTGTCATTAAAACCTCATTTGTCACTCCACAGTGAGTGCAGTAACACAGTGTCTCCTACTGTAACTAGGAGAAGGCTCCACAATAATTGCACATCCCCAGGCAGTGAACATCAAGAGTTTAATGGTGCCAAGTGGAAGTGCAGCAGAAGGAGAAAGGTCCAACCTGCACAGTACAGAGCATGTAAACACAGCAAAACATCCTCTGGCAGATAGCTCCCAGGGGCAGCAAACCCTTCCCCAGACCCTGTGCTGCAAATTTGGGACTCAAATCCAGAGTCTTCATGGTAGGAAAAGGGTAGGCTGGTGGGTTGTCCATCTTCTTATTGCCCTCTACAACTACCTAAAAGGAGGTTGTAGTGAGGCTGGTGTTGGTCTCTTCTCCCGAATTGCTGAGGACAGGACGAGAGGAAATGGCCTCAAGTTCCATCAGGGGAAGTTTAGGTTGGAGATTAGGAAGAAGTTCTTTCCTGAGAGGGTGGTTGGGCACTGGAATGGGCTGCCCAGGGAGGTGGTGGAGTCACCGTCCCTGGGGGTGTTCAACAAACGGGTTGATGAGGCACTTGAGGCCATGGTCTAATGGTCCAATGGTTAGGGATATGATGGGATAAAGGTTGGACTTGATGAGCCTGGAGTTCCCTTCCAATCATAATGATTCTATGACTCTATTCTATGATTCTTGTCATTAGGGCTTGTCAGAGCCACAGGGCTCGACTCAGCTGAAGCTTTGCAATGGGGCAGGGTCTGGGTTTTCTCTTCCCAAAGGAGAAAGGGGGTTGTCAAAGGAGCTGCTGGGGGGAAATGTCATTAAAAGGTTACTTTTTGCAATGGAGAGTGCACCACTTCAAAGGTAACTGTCAGGATGGTAAATGCATTAAATCAAATTAACTCCACTGGAGTGAAGGGAGCGTTAGAAGAAAAGAAGGTAGTTTGTGTGGTTTATATCATCTGCAGGAGAAAGCAGTGGAGCAGAGAACACTTCCACACGGCCATTTATTAAAATTACACCTGGTTTGCTTTAGAAATATTAACAGATCATTGGCTCTGTTCTCATCTCACCAGTGGGGAAGCAACAGCACAGAGATTAAGTGGCAATTTGAAGGTGAAGCAGATAGCTACAGAGAGCCCATGGGAGCCAGGGCCAGAGCTGAAAGCAGAAATGTAAGTTGCTTTGGATGGACATTGAGCTGCTGGAGCCATGAAAGGGATGAACAGCTCTGCAGTTGGGCAATTTAGTTTAAGGAAGTGTATGAACACAACCACAGCACTTATCTACAGAGCTTAGGAAGCACTGGTTGGGTCAGGCTCAGATAGGAGAGGAGGAAAAGCAAGTTTGTCTCTCAATAGAATCAGAAATTTTCCCTTGCTCTTCCTTTTCATAGGAAAAAAAATTACAGGGGTACCAGAAAACAGTTTTTCAGGTGGTGAAGAGGGTTCTGGACATTTGCAGATGACTTGACATCGATATGAACACAAGGAGAACTTTTCTTGACTTCTTCCTATGCTTTGATGTCAAGTTCACATGGGTTTCTAGTGATGGGCCAGGTGGAATAAAGCAAAGGTGTCATAGAATGATCTGGGTTGGAAGGGACCTTAAAGATCATCTGGTTCCAAGCCATGGGCAGGGACACCTCCCACCACACCAGGGTGCTCCAAGCCCCATCCAACCTGGCCTTCAACACTGCCAGCAAGGGGCAGCCACAGCTTCTCTGGGCACCCTGGGCTTCCTCACATCCAATCTCAAACTCCCCTCTGGCAATTTGAACCTGTCCCCACTCGTCCCATCACTCCATGCCCTTGTCACAAGTCCCTCTCCAATCCTCCTCTGGACTCTCTCCAACAGCTCCGTGTCCTTCTGATGTTGGGGACCCCAGAACTGGACCCAGCACTGCAGGGGGGGTCTCACAGAGCAGAGCAGAGGGGGACAATCCCCTCCCTGGCCCTGCTGCTCACACTGCTGGGGATGCAGTCCAGATCCCAGTGGCTTTCCAGGCTCCAAGCACACACTGCTGGCTCATGGTGAGCTTCTCCTCACCCAACACCTTCAAGTCCTTCTCCTCAGGGCTGTTCTCAACCCATTCTCCACCCAGCCTGGATTTGTGCTTGGGATTGCCCCGACCCATGTGCAGGACCTTGCACTTGACCTAGCTGAACTTCATGCAGTTTGCATGGGCCCACCTCTCCTCTCCTGTGGAGTCTCCTTGGCTGGAGACATTCAAACCCCGCCTGGATGCGTTCCTGTGTGATGGACTCTAGGTGACCCTGCTCTGGCAGGGGGTTTGGGTTGGATGATCTTTCGAGGTTTCCCTTCCAACCCCTAGGATTCTGTGATTCTGTGATTCTCCAGCCTGTCCTGGTCCCTCTGGATACCATTCCCTCACTCTGGGGTGTTGGCCACACTACACAAATTCTTTCCAAATTTTCCAGTGTTTTTATGCTTTACTGCCCACGTCAAAACATTTGCCTGTTTGCATTTCATTTTGGGCATGTTCTTGATGTCTGTTTAATCAATACCTGAAGCATCATCTTTGGATTCTGCTTCCAAAGCGACCATGGGTATTGGTGATGGGGAAACGCAAGGCAGGTGTGTGCCTGTCTATCAGCAGGGAGTTCATACCAGTTATGTTTTATCTTGTTTTTTTTTCCTTTTGGGGCACATAAAAGAGTTTTGAATAAGTTGATGAGGTTTAGTAGTCTCCGGTGATGCAACGAGGTACATTTTCAGACCCATAAAAACCAGAATAGGATTAAAACCAGCATTCGAGCAATACCGTTCCTGGCAGTGGCACAAGTTCATTGCTTTCCAGGTCTCTTTTGTTATTTTTATTTATTGTGCATACTGTAGTTGCTTCTAAAAGTGCCATTTGGAGACCATTGCACAAAAGTGCCGTGCATGAATACATATCTAAATAACCATTTTTGGCACTTAAGCTTTAAAGAGTTTTTCCACTTATAAATTTCATTGCTGCTTCCACCCCGCTTTCCATTGGATGTGGCATTGGCTCAAAATGCCTTTTGCTAAATGCAAATTGCCATTTATATTCCTTGTTCACATGAAGGGACTGCTCCTGCCCTCCTGCCTCTCTGGGACTGGGGAGTCACAGATGCTGTGAAACCAGGGCAGCTCTCCTGTGCCAGAGGGGCAAAGCTCACGGTGCCCTCCAGGAAACGCAGACCTGCGGGCACTGCTCGTGCAGCCATCCTCAGCGCATCCCCCCGAGAGGAGTCAACAGAGAGATCCATCTGGCCTTCCTCCCCGAGGCTGTTGTTGACAATGAGGATATGAACAGAGGAAGGATTTTGTTCATTGTTGCCCCTGGTAGATAAATCCAAGGACCAGGCTAGGCTGGACTGATACAGTAAGGTGCCAAAAGGCAGTAATTTGGACAGAATAAAGATAACAGCCATGGACCTGGATATAGCTATTCCAAATTTATCCATTAATTATATACTAATTATACTAATTTTTCCTCCTTCATTCACATCTAAGATTTAGGACTCTGAAGAGGCTCCAGGAAAGCTGGAGAGGGACTGGTGCCAAGGGCAGGGAGTGATGGGATGAGGGGGAACGGGTTCCAAGTGCCAGAGGGGAGATGGAGATGGGATGGGAGGGAGAAATTGTTTGGTGTGAGGGTGGTGAGACCTTGGCCCAGGGTGCCCAGAGAAGCTGTGGCTGCCCCTCCGTGGCAGTGTTGAAGGCCAGGTTGGCTGGGGCTTGGAGCACCGTGGTGTGGTGGGAGGGGTCCCTGCTCATGGCAAGGGTGTTGGAACCAGATGATCTTTAAGGTCCCTTCCAACCCAAACCAGTCTCTGATTCTGTGATTCTGTGAAATTATCCTTGGAGCAGAGTGTGCAGATGTTTAATAATGTTTTGCAACTTAGAGATTCCTCCTCTCTCCGCAGCTCCCCTAATTTGGCAATGCATACCTTCAGCAAGGTACTTTCCAAGGGTTTCCAGTCCCACTTACCTTGTTCCACACTTCAGTATGATTCAAGTGAAGCCCAGACCTTGGGCAGAATATATAAGGAACTGGATGGCTGCATTTTATGTCACACCAGGGAATTTGTTGGAAAAGCACTGAAATTCCTTTCTGTCTTGCCCACACTAATAAAATATACTTGAACCCAAGACTGGGTAAAAAATGTTTATAGCAGAAAATTCTAAGGTCCAGCTTTGAAAAGAGCAGCCAATCAGAACTTCAGGTGCTGAGCCCCACTAACATCAGGTCTCTTTGTGGAGATGTCTAGCCAGATCCTCTCAAAATTTGGTCGCTTATCTGGGTTCTAGAGGGAAACTATTAAAGGAGCTTTAAAAAATGTAGCCCTATAAGTAATTACTCTTGGATGTGTGTGCTGGGTGGTAGTATTTCAAAGATAAATTGTAAAATAACAGGAAAAATGATGGCCCTTTAATTTTTGATCTAATCAAACAGCTTTTATTTACATGATCTATTAGTTAACTCTGTCATATCAAAGCTGACAGACTGTCCAAGATACTTTAGTCCCTAATTACTGAAATGGAGCAAGCACCTCCGTTGAATGATGTGTATTTTTTCCTGTCACCATAAAAGAGTTTCCCCCTCCTTGTGATTTAATCAGACCCACCTCCTTTCAGTAAATAACATCTAATCATCTCAGCCAACTTCATTTTTATGATGGTCCCTTTCACTGGAGCTCAGAAAGTTATTAATCCACAATCACACACAAAGACCAGAAGACGTTCATATTCTTTTATTTACTAGGAATTATTTCCAAAATTAAATGAACGAGTCATGGAAGAGTCTGGGGTTTTTTTCCAAAGCCCATCCTTATGTCCAGCCAACAGTTGACCCAATGGGCTGGTACTGGCTGGCAACAGCCTGCAACGGCGCGGCGCTGACTTTGTAACATGCGTTGAACTGTGAATTGGTGGGGACCAATCCTGTGGTCAGGTGAGTTGGCAATAGTTTCCTCAGGACTCTTATGGAGTTACAGATTCATTGAATCATAGAACTGTTTTGGTTGGAAAAGACCTTTAAGATCATCAAGTCCAACCATTAATCTAGCACTGCCAAGTCCACCACTAAACCATGACCCTCAGCACCACATCTACACGGCTTTTAAACCCCTCCAGGGATGGTGACTCAGGGGTTACTAATGGGAAAAAAGTCATTAGGAAACTCAGAACTCTTATAAGCTCTTTTGTAACTCAGTAAAAACTTCAGTCACATACTTTCTCTAAACTAGCTGTGTTTTGGTATTGCGTATCTTCACCCAAATCTATATTTAAAACCTTGTCCCTCCACTCCAGTAGGGTTTGTTTCTGTACATACAAAGAGACAGTGATTTGAACTAATAGATACCATCCATCAGATGACTTTTTTTAGTCCAATCAGAAAAACAACCCACACTTAATAAGGGTATTACATTGGCTGAGTGGTGGACAGATCTCTTTTTAATTTTGTTTACAAATTTTACGCACAGTGGTGTGGAGAAGTACAAAAATAATTGACTTTTTAAGAGCTTGATCAATTCATATAAACCCTGAGTATTATGAAACAAATAAAATAAGAACCAGTTAATGTTCCTTTATGGCTTTAAAATGTATCATGGGTGAAACTGCTTTTAAATAATAAGAATTTTCCTTTCAAAATGCTACAATTAGGTTTTGGTCTTACAGCTAGATTGTTATAACATGAGCCACATGGCACAGAGCTATCTGGTTTCATCCACAGGGACAAGAAAAATCTTTGCTGTGACATAGCTATTCCAATAAAATGCATTTTTCTTGATGTGCTAAGGTGAAATGGAAAGACAGAATGAAAAACAATAAAATAAAAACCAACAAAAAAGCTGTGAAGAGCAGAGGGGTTATAGAAGATGTGTAAAGCTGATTTAAAAGATTAGGAGGGATAGAAAACAGAAATGTTCCACAAATTCTTAGAAACAGCAACAACAAGATCTGAAGAGAAAAGAGAGTAACTCTGTGTCTCAATGGTAGAAACTTAATTCAAGGGTTGGGAACCTCCATAAGAGATTTTCCCTTGCAGCAGGGTCTTTTACCAAGACACCCAGAGATGCTGTTTCCAAAACAAAGACAGATTAGAAGATGACTTAGATGAAAAATATACATCAGGTAAATGTGAAATGCTCAGTAAAAAACAAATGTCACACTCTGGAGGTTTCCTCTCAGAGCAGGAGTCCTCAAAGGACTGTGCAAGAAGACCAGGCTCTGGTTGCAGAAATGGTGTCTGAACCTTACGGGGAATCATTTGTATCCCTCCCCACTGCTGACCCATCAAATATCCCTTTCTGGAAAATCAGGTCACCAATCCAGAGTGAAAGCTAAAAAGGGAAATGGGAAGAGCCAAGTTATTAACTTCATATATATTCAGAGCTTGAAATAATTTCCCCTTGACATTTTTAAAGCACACATCCCAACTCGTGTTTGGCTGCATTTCTTAGATCAATATGACTAAGGGAACAAATTTCAGAGCCTCTTGACATCAGCACAGGTTTTACTACCCAATTCAAGAACTGAAAAGCCAACTCTCATTCTGGAGCTCCAAAGCACCAATATCACCAGTTCATCCCACCAATTAGATGGGTTACTGAACCCCTCAAACAAGTCCCGGGGCAGCCACAGCCATTCAAAACCACACCTTTCGCCCTAGATGTCTATAGCGAACAAGAAGCAGGCTGGCAGATCCTAAAATAGCATAGAATCATAGAATCCCAGAATGGTTTTGGATGGAAGGGGCCTTAAAGATCATCTAGTTCCAACCCTCCCACCCGCCATGGACAGGGACACCTCCCACCACAACACGTTGCTCCAAGGCCCATCCAACCTGGCCTTCAACACTGCCACGAAGAGGCAGCCACAGCTTCTCTGGGCACCCTGGGCCAAGGTGTCACCACCTTCACACCAAAGAATTTCTTCTAAATCTCCCCTCTGTCAGTTTGAAACCATTCCTACTCATCCCATCACTCCCTGCCCTTGGCACCAGTCCCTTTCCAGCTTTCCTGAAGCCCCTTCAGGCACTGGAAGGTGCTCTAAGGTCTCCCTGGAGCCTTCTCTTCTCCAGGCTGAACAACCCCAACTCTTCCAGCCTGCCTCCAGCCCTCAGAGCATATCTGTGGCCTCCTCTAGACTCACTCCAACAGCTCCATGTCCTTTCTTAGGTCCACTAGACCAGGTTCCTCAAAGCCCATCCAAATATGTCATATATTGTGTTCCCTGGTACTTTGGGTTCTCAGAGTTTTTCTTTAGGATCCATATTTCTCTTCCAGAATCCGTGGTGGGATATGAACACACATTATATACCAAAACCTGTGGCAAAATGAGTCAAAGAGAAGGAAAGGAATGTTCTTAAGAATGTCAGCGATTGGAATCATAGAACCATAGAATCATTTAGGTTGGAAAAGACCTTTAAGATCATTGAGTCCAACCATTAACTCTAATAACCCAGCTCCACCAAGCCCACTGCTAAACCTAAGTATGATATCTATATGACTTTTAAACATGTCCAGAGATGGTAATTCAACCAATTCCCTGGGCAGCCTGTGCCAGTTAATCTTCCAGACTGATGGAGGCTGCAAGGATGCAATGCAGACTCTATGGCTCTCAGGTCCTTTCTTAAATTATTAGAATGCACTTGAACTCAAGGGAAGCATCCTTGTTTAGCTGGTTCAAATACCAGGGAATTGAACCCCACTTAAAATTCTGAGTTCCCTCATTTCACTGGCACAGTTTGCACCAGTAAAGAGGGCAGCACAAACTGGGTAACTTCTTGCTTTGGACAGCTGTAACATGCAGGAGTTTCATTCCTAGATCCAGATTTGGATTTTGAAGATGCCATGACTTTAGCTTTGACTTACATGCAGAAAAGTGACTGAATGAAGCAAGAAGCTCTTGTATCCTCTGCATACACACTCCTGGTGGGACATCTCCATTGAACATGCTCAATTTGCAGATGAACAGAAAGCTTTTTTTCCCAGTTCCACCCTTGCAAGCACAATCTGGTATCTCTATCTAGCCCTGGGAACCTTTGTTCCCTGACTTACAGCTACTCAAAAAACACATCAGAAAGGATGAAGCAGGAGTAAGAAAGTGCTGAGAAGAGTGGGAGAAGGAGTTTGATTCAGCTGCAGTAATTCCACTCTCAACATAAGAGTCCCAAATCTGTTTTGCTGTCTTAATGGGCTTGTGATCATGCAGGAATGCAGAGTTTCTGCTATGACATTTCATCAGAGCAGTATTAGGGTGTATAATTCTTGTGTATTTCTCATCCCAAACAAGAGAGGGCACAGTCACCCGTGTATACCTACAAACACATGCACGACTCCTGCAGACACTCTTCCTCCCCAGAAATCACCCATGTGTTGCTTTTCTGATTGCACCTCCCGTGATAAGATCTACAAAACCTCCAAAGGTTGTGCTGACATAGCAATAATCTGGAAATATCCCTCTGGAAGCGCCTATCGATTGTTGCTGTGGGTGGATTATACAAGGGATCTATCTTAATTACCAGAAACTATCTCCTTGGAATGGCCAGCAATGTAGCAAAAATGATGCACGAGGAGATCCATTACTCTTGGGGAAAGGTCAATCCAATAGGATGTATGTTTGCATTCAGGTCAAGTGATGGCTAGTCCATCACCACGCTCCATTCTCACTGCCCTGTCAGCTCTGTAATGGTTTCACCTCTCCTCCGTACCTCTCACCTCCCTCTCCCCAGTGCCAGACAGATAACATGAATTAGGGCAGCTGGAGGTAACAGGGCCCAGCTGTATTATCATAGATGATAAACAGTGTCAGACACAATTACGGGAGCTGCAGAGAGAGAAGGGACCTTTCAAACCCATCCTTTGCTTTCTGTTTTGTGGGAGAAGAATACCTGGTCCATAATCATAGAATCATAGAATCATTTTGGTTGGAAAAGATCTTTAAGATCATTGAGTTCAACCATTAACCCAGCACTGCCAAGCCCACCACTAGGCGGCTTGGCACTAAGGGTGGCACTGCCAAGCCCACCACTAGGGCTGGTGGCCCTCAGCACCACATCTACATGGCTTGTAAATACCTCCAGGGGTGATGACACAACCAGTACCCTGGCCCATAATGAGAGCAGAAATGGGAAGGTGGGAGGAGGAAGCCAACTTTGCTGCCTCTTCCTCCATGAAGCACTTTCTCCCCTTTGGGAGCTTCTCTGGTCTGGTGAAAACCCAGCTCTGAAAAAGTGTTGTGAAACAGAACAGGGAGACTTGGGTGGAAGAGACTTTGCACAGGGCTTGGAAGGGAGATGGATGTTGATGGAGACACAAATGTATATACACTGGTCATAATTAACTCTGGCACCACATGGCAAAAGCTATTAATGCCTGGCAGAGGTGTTCTCCAGAGGTTTGCTGCTCCAGAAGGCAACGTAGGACAGGAAGATGGGCAGGGTGCTCAAAAGTATCATCTCCTTCCCTCTTTCCACTGGGTACACAGGCAACAGAGGAGGGTTAGTCTCCTCCATCTGGCCTCCTTCATCATTGCATGCATGAACAGAAGTGAACACCCACCTGTCCACTCAGGTCTCAGACACTAAGGAAAGCTTCGTGCAACCACTGCACGATGTCCAGTGATGGTGTCAACAATTCAGCTGCTGCCCATGATCCTACAGACTGTGAGCAAACTGAGTTTGTAAACTTCA
The DNA here is from genome assembly GCA_013398125.1 of Aegotheles bennettii. NCBI lineage: Eukaryota > Metazoa > Chordata > Aves > Caprimulgiformes > Aegothelidae > Aegotheles > Aegotheles bennettii. Next base: position 9,510 of record VZRW01004560.1, on the reverse strand, counting down.
CAAATTCATTGAGCTTATTATACATTAAACAAAGTTATAAATTGCCTGGATTTGGGTGGCTTTTTCCACAGAGAAGGCTGATGCTCATCACCAGATATTGCACCCATGGGTACTTTTAAGCCTCCTCTAGCTAGAACCAAAATGGTTTTGTCTGGAGAGCAATGACTGTACTTATGTCGGGGCTGCAAGTCTATTGGCTGCACCAGATCCAAACTGGAAATACCAAAAAATACAGATTCAGTCATGTGAAAACATAACTAGGACTGACTAACCTTCCACATTTCTCAGGGCTAATCTAATGTTTTAGACAGGAGAGGAAAAGCCAGCGAGGCAAGTGAAGCATTGACCTCCTGCAAAGCCACCTTTGGGTTCCTCCCTTGGTCAGGTCCCTTNGGAGATGCCCCATCCTTGAAAACATTCCAGGTCAGATCAGACGGGGCTCTGAGCAACCTGATCTGGTTGCAGATGTCCCTGCTCACTGCAGGGGGTTGGACTGGATGACCTTGAAAGGTCCCTTCCCACCCAAACCATGCTGTGCTTCTATGATTTTATGATCTTCAGAGTCACTCTCCCTTTTTTACCCCCCTTTCCCTCCCTGCCATTGGCATTTCTTGAAAAAAAAAATAAATCTCTCAGTCTGGAGTTCAAGGTCAGAAGGACTTTGCAAAAGAGCTTCCTTCCCATCTCTTCTTCCCAGCTCTTCCCATCACACCTGAACCTGAACTTTTCTGTAACCAGCACAGAAACTCTTTCTAGGTAACCAGCGTTGGTGTGCTGCAACACTCTTAATGATGGCCTCATCTGGAATTGCTTTATTAATATTTATTAAGTGATCACTAGCTGCAGGTACATTCTTTAATAACTTATTTATAAAGCATGCTATAAAACACATTAAAAATACATTCTTTAACAGATAATGCCATAACAAGATGCTGTAAAGCAAACTATAAAACGTAAATGACGGCTGTACCTGAGCTGAGAGCACACTGGAGGCTAGGAAAAAGCTGGGAGAGGGGATGGGAAGCTGTACCCAGCGTGCCTGAAAACTAGCATTACCTTTTGGTGGAGCAAAGGATCAATTCAGGTGACATTTAAAAGAATGGATACAAAACAGGAGACTGTTTTGACCCACGGCTGTAGGTGAGCAGAAGGGAACAGGGAGTTACTGCAAAAATATTCCCAGGCAGGGTGGGAAAGGGCTCCTGCTGCTACTTTGGGGTGAGGATGGGACCCCCCTGCATCCCTGCAGTCCCCCAGCCCATCTCTCATAGAATCATAGAATCATAGAATCATTCTGGTTGGAAGGGACCTCCAGGGTCATCAAGTCCAACCTTTATCCCATCATATTCCTGACCATCAGACCATCAGACCATCAGACCATGGCCTCAAGTGCCTCATCAACCTGTTCATTGAACACCCCCAGGGACGGTGACTCCACCACCTCCCTGGGCAGCCCATTCCAGTGCCCAACCACCCTCTCAGGAAAGAACTTCTTCCTAATCTCCAACCTAAACTTCCCCTGACGGAACTTGAGGCCATTTCCTCTCGTCCTGTCCTCAGCAATTCGGGAGAAGAGACCAACACCAGCCTCACTACAACCTCCCTTTAGGTGGTTGTAGAGGGCAATAAGGTCTCCCCTCACCTTTGCTCCCTGTGCTTTTCAGGTACCCCTCTGCCTTCCCTTCTTCCCTCTCCTTTCTATTCTCCTTTTCTTCCCCATTTCTCCCCCTTTTCCCTCTCTCTTGCCCTCTTGCACCTTTTTCCACCTTTCCACCTTCTTCACAGGTTGCCAGCGATATCATTATAATATCACTGCAATATCAAGGGTTTAAATGCTTTTAAGCACGGGATCCATACCCTCAGCTCCCAGGGATCATAGAGAAGGTGGATGGATCATCCTCCGTCATTGCCCTTTCTGAACCCACTTGTGAGACAGGTGGGGTCCTCGGTGCTCCCGTGCATCCACAGCCACCTCCACACCTCTACACAGAGCCAAGGAAAACAGCACCAACACCATGCCACCTTTCCTCCTAACTAATTCTTCCTTGGTGTCCTCATTCTGGAGCAAGAAAGTGGCCAATTATTTTATCCCTAGGAAAATCCCATCTATCAGATTAGGATTTCCATCTCAGCTGACCACTGGGGTTCCCATCAGAGGAAAAAGGAGGAAAAAAGAGCAAATTCAGCATATCCAAGGATCAGTTCACAGGAGCTGGAAGTGGGCAAACCGTACCCACCACAAGAAATCCTGGATTTGGCCCTCTATTTTTTTTTCCATAACCTTCCCAGGGGCATCTGCTGCTCACCACTTCAGTCTTGCCAGGGTACAGCTCTCCTTATGCTCCTAAATGTCCTACCAAGAGAGAAAAAAGTCACAAAAAAATCATTAGTAACCATGTTCAATTGTTAATTAATTATTTTGGACAAGGGCAAAAGTTGACAAGAACAGAAGAACACATTTTTAGCCCTGGCTTTGCAAATTATTTGTGAAAAAGCTGATTTTTGCGTGCCTATTCATAAAACAGATGTGATACTGGATATGTGCAAAGAGAAGTTGAAGAGATGGCAGGCGACCTGCCCACCCCCAGCTCAGCCCAGAAGTCCAGTTTAGAGGGACATCTGGAAGCTTAAAAATGGAGGAAAAAAAAATATTTGCTGAGAAATTAGGAAGGAAAAAATATGGAATAGCACAATTTGGTGCCAGACAGAACCTGGAGCTGACCTGGCCAAGACATTATCTACCCCAAAATGTTTTATTCTTATGTTTCACCTGGGATCCAGAGGATTTTCCATGTTTTGTGAAATCAGCCTCAATCCAGGACCACTCAGTCTCTTCAATTCCTCCTTGAGGGATTGCTGAAACCTCTCTCCCAGCCTTTTCCCCATCCCTCTCCCCCCCTCCTCCTGCGGCAAGCTAAAATGGCAAGACTAATTTCATTTCTTTTTCCTTTAGTTTGTCTATCTGTGACAACCCTTTTTATGCATTTAATTCCTTCTCAATTTCTCATAATCAGGCAAAAGGTGTCCCCTAAGGTTAGGAGAGAGCTTGTCAAAAAGTCAGTGTAAATTTGCAGAGGTAATCACCAGTCTATCTCCTCTCCCCACTGCCCGTGGAACTATTAACTAATATCACTGTCTAATCTTTTTTGTACTTATTTATTTTGCAGCCAGAAACTAGTGTTATAAACACCCCTACTGTCAAAACTTGTCATCCTCATTACCTCAAGGCGGGCTCCATCTCAGTTATTCTAATTTCATAGTTTCTCGAATTTACAGCCGCTGGAAATTGAGTACAAAATCCATTATCATTTGTATATTTTAATTATGCAAATGAGGCAGCTCAGCTGCTCTGGCCGGGACCTGCAGGGATGCCTAACTTCAGTCTGGGTGATTACAATTTATCCAGTCGAGTCACTTTAATTGTAACAAGCTAATTACATTGTTCCATTTGGCTTTAACAAAAGAAAAGGAGGCGGAAGGCGCTTTAATAGCAAAGTCCCAGCGTTACGCGATGGAGGCGAAGAGAGCCACGACCCCGCACACCTGCGGAGGGGATGGGGTGCTCCTGGGAGGGGGGTGTCCACCCAGGAGGGATGGCAGGGGAAGCTGGGTGCCGGCCCAGGAGAAATTTGTGAAGGGATGCTCATTGCTTGGCTGAGGGCAAAGCATCCCCAACAACCAAGGGATGCTCGAGTGGGTCTCCATCACCCCAACCATCCCCCAAACACCTTCCGGTAGGGAATTTAACAGAAAGACACCTCAGCTAAGGTCTCAAGGACTATTGGTAAAATCCCTAGGTATCAATTCTTTATCTCCGTTGCTAGAAATATTATCTGCATTTATAGCCACTTCATTCAGGTACAAAAAAAAAAAAAAGAAAAGAAAAAAAACCCCTTACCACCTCCAGCAGCCCAGATCAGCAATTACTTTCTCAGACCCACAATAAATGCTCAATACCTAAATTAAATACCCAGGAGAGATGTAATATGGCTGCCCACACCTTCACGGAGGCTGTTAATAAATAATTACTTCTCTTGCACTGGCCATCTGAGGATCTCAAAGCCTTTTGTAAGTATTAATGAATGAAGCCTTGGTGTGATGGAGCAGAGGCGTAGTCTCATCAGCTCTTTATTAATGGGGAATGAAGGTGCAGAGAGGCAAAGCAGCCATAGGGGTTTCAAGGGAAGAGCTGGATTTAGTCCTTCCAAGCCACAGGCACTTCTTCTATCCGACACTTCCAGCTCCTTGGTTATATCCCATGAGCTGCAGCCTGAAGACCATCCTTTAGATCAGATGTCATCCCCAATCTACACAGCTCTTCCAAACAGGTTCCATGGTCTTCTGTGATGACAGTGGCCATTGGTTCCCTCCAAGTCTCCTTCCCCAGGAGAGCCCAGTGGAAGGGTCATTCATCACCTCCTGAACATGGGGGGGACATCTCAGCTCAGGGTTTGTCTGGGGTCTCGTATGAAGAAGGCATTGTGCAAGGGATGGAGAGGAGTACTGTGTGCAGCTGAATACCAATCTCTGCCTAGATGCTGGGGAAATCACTTGGTTTTTCACAGCCCAGTGTAAGCTGGATGGCTGTATCAGACATAACAAATTTGAGGGCAGCAGCTCAACCCATGGGCAAAAATCCACTTGCAGACTTTGCAAAAAACTGCTGAAGTTCATTTATGAAAAACGATCATGTTGGCCTCAAAAGTACCCCAAGCAGAAAGCCAACATGAGACCTCAGTCCACACCAGCAGACCCATTCCAACCCTGCAGTGTATCTGCTGTGCTGCCCATGTGCCCTGGGTGAGCTCTGTGTCCTCCTTCCCGGTCCTCATGGTCACTGTGGATCAGGACTGCTGGCCCTAATGATGGGCACCACTGTGAGACCTCCAGCACCTTTTCCCTGGGTGAGCTCCATGTCCTCCTTCCCAGTCCTTATGGCCACTGTGGATGTGGATCAGGACTGCTGGCCCTAATGATGGGCACCACTGTGAGACCTCCAGCACCTTTTCCCTGGGTGAGCTCCATGTCCTCCTTCCCAGTCCTTATGGCCACTGTGGATGTGGATCAGGACTGCTGGCCCTAATGATGGGCACCACTGTGAGACCTCCAGCATCTCTGCAGAAATGTGCAAAAGGGTCATGCTTCTTCTGACTCCAGCACCCACCTGCCCTTGGAAAAACACCTCCCCTCCTCCAAATCTCTGCCCGACAACTGTGGCATTAAGTGAAGAAGAGAATAATCATTCCTAGGAAGAGAAGAGAGGAAAGAACCACATAGATCTTTTCCCCTCTCTGGTTGCCAGGGATGTGTGTTATTACTGTTATTGTTATTTCCTTTGATACACAGCATTCAATTAATTTCCTTTGGCACACGTTTATGGTGCTCCGAGGACCATTCCAGGAGCTCTGCTTTCCAGCACATCCAGTTCGCCAGCATCCTTTGTGCCAGTTCAGCTACTTTGGAGGGGGCCAAGGGGACAGTAGACAAAAAGGGGGGGTGGTCCTTCCCAAAGAAACGCTCACCCTTGGCCATGGACGCTGAGGAGGGGGCAGCCTGGGCACTGCTCTTGTTATCCCCAGGTGAGCTTTGGTGGGGTCCCGTTCAATAAAGCAGCAGTAACCACCATCTTGCTGCATTCCCTTGTCAGCCACCAAACCATGGCAGGGAAAGGAAATTGAACCCATTAAACACGCACACAGATGCCTCTGTGCCGTTGCCCTGCTCAGGAGGGGAAGAAGGAGCCTCTATTAATTCTTTTTTCCTATCGTGACTTTACCAAATGCAGTCATTGAATCATTAAAAAGAGGGGGGAGGCGAGGGGGAAGCATGATGAGAGGTGGCAGCAGCTACTGTAATATCCCCACAGTGGGTCCCCAGGAAGCACAGAAACAGGCTGTCACTCTTCTTCAGTCCTGGGTGCTGCTGACGACCACATTCACCACCGCAAGTTTGTGCCTCCCTCCCACTCCCCAAGGAGCTCCTCAACCTCCCTGCACTCAGGGGTCCCTTATTCCTCCAGTGCCTTGTTTTGGAAGCCCTGCCAGGTCTCTGGACACCCTGCTTGGGGTTCAGCAGCTCTTCCAGGTGGATCTTCTCCACAGCTTGGCTCTGCGGGAGCACCATCACCATGCTCTGGCCAGCTGATTTTGGTTAGGCACCCTGGGGACCTGGGTCTAGCACTGATGAACCATGCAGCCATGGTGTGGCTGTGGCTCCATAACCACAGTGACCCCAGCAACTGGTGTAGGTGGGGATCTGCTGATGGTCCCCCTGAGAGCAACAGGCTAAGGAAGAGCTGCCACCCCTTAATGTGTACCAGGGCTCCACCATCACACCCGCTTGCAAAGCCCAGGCTGGGCCAGGTTCTCTCAAGAGGTCACATTTCAGGTGATGCTCCCAAATTGCTGTATCAGACCTGTGCTTTGAGTTCATCAGTGTGAGGGGTTAAGCACTGGCCTGGTGTACAGACAAGAGCACAAGAACAGGCTTTGCTGGGTTGGACCAAAGGCCTTGCCCAGAGTCCTGTCACAAACTGTGACCATAAAGCCATGTCAAGAGAGAAGCATGCACACCTTCATACCTCCATCAACAGCTCTCCTGCTCCCCAGACCTTTCCTGGGCACCTCCTGTGCCAGATGTAATTCCTCTGCCCCCCACAAGCACACCATGAACATCTGCCCCTCATTTTTCAGTCCTCTGCTGAGCACTCTTAAAGCTTTAGCACCAGGTTATAATGCAGCCTATGGTTTCTCACACTGTAAAAAACAACCAAGTGAAGAGAAAGGCCTGAACACAACAAGTGTACAAGTCCAGGGAACCATGGGATGGCATCAAACAACAGTATAGGTCATTTGTTGCCTTGTATCATCTGTAACATAGAGTTTCGATCCAAACAGGGATGAGACCCTTCCTACCTTAATTCTTAAAACCAGGCCACCTGAGCAAGACTGTGTTCAAAGCACATACAAACCCAAGCACGAGGGTAATGAGGGAACTGGAGAGAAGGAGGCTGAGGGGAGACCTTCTCACTCTACAACTCCTTGGCAGGAGGTTGGAGCAAGGAGAGGTCGGTCTCTTCTCCCAAGAAACAAGTGATAGGAGAAGAGGAAACAGCCTCAAGTTGTGCCAGGGGAGGTCTAGACTGGATCTGAGGAACAATTTCTTCATGGAAAGGGCTGTCAGGGCCTGGCCCAGGCTGTCCAGGGCAGTGGTGGAGTCCCCATGCCTGGAGGGATCTCAAAGCTGTGTAGATGTGGTGCTGAGGGCCATGGGTCAGTGGTGGCCTTGGCAGTGCTGGGTTAATGTTTGGACTGGATGATCTTGAAGGTCTTTTCCAACCTAAACAATTCTATGATTCTATAATACAGTATGTGTATTGTGTATTATATACACATATAGGTAATGATACAGGGGAACTTTGGTAAGTGCCAACCAGGTGCTGTGTTGAATACCTATGGCACACAACGATGGAGAGCAAGCCTAAAGAAGAGCAAGAAGAATTATCCTGTAAGACACCATCCATTTTTTGATCAACAGTTGCAGGTGGAAAGCTGCAGGCATCTGCTTCCCCTCTGCATGCACTTTTCCTCCCCTTTCACTTGCCTAATTTTCTATGAAATATTTAGGACTTTTCCAACACAGCCATAAAGACTCCAAGTTAACCTACTACAGTTTTCAAAAGCTTTTTCAAAAAGGCACTTCTGGCTTTTTTTCCACCCTCTCTGGCACCTTCATGTCACACTAGATCCAGTTAGATGACAGGCTCAATAGGTGCTGAATACATCAATGGACATTGCTGGTCTTCTTAAAAACCCAAGCCTGCCCCACATTATGGATGACAGTCTGTATAGCCATGTGCCTGTAAGCTGCTCCCCAGCAACCAGATGAACCATTTCCCAAACGTTTTACTGAGACCTCCACCCAATGCTAACACAACAACCCCTCCTATGGGTTTTTAATGTTTGCTGTTTCACACAGTGCTACCATTGACACAGGAGGTACATTTAGCTATACAGCTCTAATGGTATATGAATAAAATGCCTGGAGAAATAAATAATAAGCTCTTTTATAGCTACTCATACTGGCAGATCTCAGATTAATTGAAATTATATACCTTATGCCTGCTCATCCTCAGAGATTAAAGTGGGAAATGAGCATTTGTAACTACGTAGAAGAGAATAGAAGGTGGGATTTTTCTGACACTCTAAAGTGTTTGGCCATCACTTGGTTTAGCATAGCAAAGCCTGAGCCAAGCCATTTCCTTGAAGGTGAGAGAGGCTGTTGGGATTTACATCTCATTCATTTTCCATAAGGCAAGCCCATAGCACCTATGTGACTTCTGAAAGTGAAAGTTGTTCAAGATTTGCAGTGTTCAGTAGAGGTTTTTCTAAGCCATAGAATCATAGAGTCCCACACTGGTTTGGGTTGGAAGGGACCTCAAAGCTCATCCAGTCCCAACCCCCTTGCCATGGACAGGGACACCTCCCACCACACCACGGTGCTACAAGCCCCAGCCAACCTGGCCTTCAACACTGCCAAGGAGGGGCAGCCACAGCTTCTCTGGGCACCCTGGGCCAGGCTCTCACCACCCTCACACCAAACAATTTCTCCCTCCCATCCCATCTCCATCTCCCCTCTGGCACTTGGAACCCGTTCCCCCTCATCCCATCACTCCCTGCCCTTGGCACCAGTCCCTCTCCAGCTTTCCTGGAGCCCCTTCAGGCACTGGAAGGTGCTCTAAGGTCTCCCTGGAGCCTTCTTTTCTCCAGGATGAACAACCCCAGCTACCTCAACCCCAACTGTCTTCAGTCTTTTTAGGATAAAAGGATTTAAGGCCCTAAATCCTATAACAGGCTAATAGGAAACATGTTTCTAAATCCACTAGAGTGTGGTGATACAGGGATGTCCCAAAGCAGGAGGTCAACTTTTGACCTTGCCAGAAGTGTCACCATGAGGATGGTCAATGAAAGGCCATCGTCTTCTGCCACTGAGAGTTTTGGCCTGCATGTAAACAAGGGAAGACACAAGAGAGAATTGGGGACAGGAGATATTAATTGAAAGTGAGATGGGACAGATTTGGATGCCAGGTGGAGCAGAAAGACTTTCTTTAAGAAATAATACTAAATTAGCACCACTGGAAGACAACCAATACTATTGGCACACTTGTGGTGAATTTGAGTGACTGTTTCAGACACAAGAAAGACCCAGCCCAAAATTTCAGGAAAAAAACAGCATATTTCATTTTTCAAGAGGAGTTAGCAGGCTTTGAATTCTTTTTTCCAGTTTTCATTTCCACCGCCTCTCTTTTATTTAGGAAGAGCAGGCAAAGATGCAAAGCCAAACCAGAAATTTTGCTTTGGTTCAAATATGGGGGGAAAAAAAAGAGAAACATGCTCATTTGAGTTAATCTAAGACAAGAATTTACTCAGCTTCTCAACAGACAAGGTGTCCACTCAGCTGGTGTCATTTCACAAGCACCATGTATAGATTTGGCTGCAGTGATCATGAGAT